>LFZN01000178.1:0-67538 GCA_001578235.1 Pseudocercospora eumusae | reverse complement strand
GACTAGCCTAATTAGAGATAGCGGAATACGCCGAATTACGTATAGTACGGTATATTACGTACTATAGCTAAATATATTAATAAACCTAGATTTTCGAGATATCGAAAAAATCGGGAAAACGGAAAAATCGGGAAAACGGAAAAATCGGGAAAATAAAAAAGGTTAGAATCCGGGATTCGATCTTTTTGGTCCAGTGCTACGATTAGGCCACCGCCTAACGACTGCATCGACCAGAAACTGTGCCTATTTGAGCGACAAGGCGAGACACAACATCTAAAGCACTGTGCGGTAGACTTGAGGCATGGCGAGCGATTTATGAAAGCTAGAAATTGATATTGTCGACGTATTCCTATGTTGCCCTTGGATATAATGACAGCCGAGAAATCCATTCTTGGATCGACTCAACTCAGCTCCTGAATGATCCTGATACCATGCCACTACTGTAAGTATGATCTGGCGCCGATATGCTTCGTCCTTCGCCTTAGCAGCGCTTCAATGCATGCTATACATATGCCCCTGCGAAGGCGGCACGGCACTGGCTACGTGAACTATGTTGAGGCACGCCTTCATTGCCACTTGCTGCCAATACCTCTGAGGCTCACATCATGACAACGAACCATTCTATACTCAACCAGACTGGACATGACGGTACCACCGAGCTTGTCGGTTGGACGCTGGAATCTGAGGGTCGAGGTACCTTGACGTTGATACTTTCGTGTCTGGCCACCACAGCGCTCTGCACCTGGATCGTGATCCACCCGAGAGTATACAGACAGAAAAGGCATCGACTCTTGCATAAAGCTTTCCTCTGGTTGAAAACCATCATAGCTCCGGAATTAATTGCGGTAGAAGCTGCACAGGAATGGACGCAAGCACGTAGAGTCATCAGAGACTCCGCGAAAGCGACCGATGGGCAGCTCTGTACTGTCCAGGCATTTTATGTCGGGATGTTTGGTCTTCGATATCGAAGCTCCCTTGGTACAAAGGTGCTCTGGCCAAACCAGTTCATATGGCTGCTGAACCAAGATCTTCTGGATTGGCAGCAGCACCGCGAGTGGGGGCTTCGTCCCGAAAGCATCAAGGATAAGAGCAACGCAGATACCACAGTCAAGATCTTCGCGCTCGTCCAAGTTGCCTGGTTCGTTGCGCAGTCCGTCATGCGTACCGTCCACCAGTTGCCACTAGCGCCGCTCGAGACAATGACATTGAGCTACATCCCTCTCTTCGTAGTGGCTTACGGCTACTGGTGGCTCAAGCCCAAGGACATCGAAACGCCATCCGAGATCGAGCTTCCTGTAATGACTTCTGATCAGCGAGAGAAGTTCGATCAGCTCGCGATTGACAACCGATGGGACGACGACGATGCAAGCGGACAAGAATCCATGCGAAGCGTGTGGACACTGACGCCTCGCATCTTCGAGAAAGAGGCTGCCGACAACGCATACGAGCAAGCAAAGCGAAGATATCACGAAGCAAGAGTCCTGCGCGACAAGCACATTGTCGAATGCCGTGAGGCTGAATGCTCAAACGCCTGCCATGACTTGATTCCAGCGCCTCTGCGAAGGAAGGAGACAATACTGGCGCATTGGGACCCCGAACTGTATCATTCCAAGATCCTTTGGCCTTTGTGTTGTTTGGTCGGCATTTCATTCCCAGCACTGCACCTGCTTTCGTGGAATTCGACCTTTCCGACCATTGTGGAGCTCTGGCTGTGGCGCGCTTCGGCTATAGCTTCAATTGTCGCGATGCTGGTATTCATGCAGTTTGAGAAGATTGTCGTCCGATGGCAGGATCCACTGATGCTTGTGAAGATAGTATCGCCTGTGATCTATCTTGTGACTAGAGTCATCATGCTCGCAGTTGTTTTTGCTGCATTTCGTGCCGCGGATCCAAGGATCTACGAGACATATGTAGCGTCTACTTATTGGGTGCACATTCTGTAACCGTCCGATACCTCCATCTCACTCTCGTCCCTCTACTCCCATCGTCAAGTGTGCCGTTTCGAACGAAGCTGACGTCCAGGAAGGCTGGAAAGGAAGCACTGACTCGTCCCACGATATATAGCAGCGATTGGAGTCTGGACACTGTGACCATTCAGGAAGGCGCATGCGATGCTTCTTGCACTCTTCTCGACATCGAACTCCATCCGCATACTTCAGCAGCATCAGCACACAGCCAGCAGGATCATCTAGAGATGGATATGTACGCGCTAGTTCTACCGCAAAGGTGGCTAGCACACGCAGAGCTGTGATCGGCTGCCTGAGACGTGGCATCGCAGAGACAAGCAGCACAGCAGCGACACCCGACCTACCACAACCATTCATGCGCGCTATCAGCGGGCCATGCCGATTGCCATTCGTAACACGATAGTCGCCCTGCCCAGAAGCGTGGGGTCGAGCCGACGGGTACTGTATATCAGGTTGATCCGCGACCTCACTTCTTCCTTTCCCGCAACAACACGAAGCCACAGAGCTGCCGCATACCAGCCGTCGAAAGACACTCGCACTACCACAGGTAGCATACCGACCACAACGAACACTCACAGCACCTTGATGTCGGACTTCGTAGACATCTCTCGCAAATCAGGCCGAACATTCATCCCGCTTAGTAAACTGAGTAATCGCTACTCGAGTAATAAATGGAGTCCCACCAGTCCATCGCTGCTACAGCCATCTCTCTCCATGCAGAGAAGGCTGCCTTGAACAGCATGGCAGTAGACGTTGGAGTCGACACACAATCTATTGCAGTTGAGCAGGTTGTCAAGAATCATACTAGCGGTGGTGATGTTCGTGTCTTGACTTTGAGCGAATACAAGGAAGCTGCATATTCCTTGGCAGAGGCTTTCAAGGAAGACCACACCAGTGTCTACTTCACGCATACTCCTGACCGTCCCGAATGGACAGATGAGCAAAAGTGGCAGCTCCACTTGAAGATGATGGAGTACATCACCTACGCTCATCTCCTCAAGGGCCTGGTAGTCAGTGCTGGTCCAAACTATGATTGTGTTGGCCTTTGGTAGGACTTTTAAAATCCTCTGTAAGTACCTCTAAGCAATACGAGCTCACACGAAACAGGATGCCGCCCGGCGAGAACATGGACGACTACTTCACAATCCTCCGCTCCGGAATGTGGCGACTCTCCTACCAGCTCTCGAAAGAAGGCCGCAAGCGATTCTTCCATGAATTCCTACCCCTGCTCACCGACACCAAGGCCCAAATCATGGGCGATCGCGATCAAGATTCCTGGTACCTGGTCTACATCGGCACCCGGCCCAGCGGTCGCGGCAAAGGATACGCGAGGAAAGTCATTGAACACATCACCAAAACCGCCGACCGACATGGCAAGGCCTGCTACTTGGAGAGCTCAAATCCCATCAACCTGAAAATCTATGGAAAGGTGCGTCGACCTGATACGTAGCCCGCGAAAAGGTAAAAAGCTAACCACATACATACCCACAGATGGGCTTTGAGCTCCGCAAGAACATCTATCTTCAACGAGACATGGAAACGGTGCAGCTCGACATCATGGTCCGCGAGCCGAAGCATATCGACTCGGATGCTGACAGCGGCGTCGATGTGCAGTAAGCATATATACGGGATGAAAGATGAGAGGAGGGAAGATGACATCGCAGAGGACGAAACAGATTGTGACGAGATTTTTTTTTTCTGGATTCTGGCGTTCGAAGATTTATATGGATTTACACTATTACTGACCGTAGTCTCTCTCTTGGCGGAAAAAGAAAAAGGAAAAAGAGAGAGCAAAAAAAAACCGCTGTCTAGTTGAGTTAGAGTCGTAGTTATGCAAACTTGCTCTTAGCACGAATTTTATAAGCTGCCCCCAAAAAGATATTCTTCTTCTTCTTCACGCTCTAAAAGCTTGGATATCTAGATATCTTCCTCTAGACCAGAAACAACACAAGAATCTTATGCACGGCCACCTAAGGGACTGCAGCTTCAAGAGAGAAAGAAGGGGTCGCCTGGGTTTGTCTACTTTTGAGAGAGTAGCGTCGAATTCTCCAGGCTAACTTTTCATGGTGTTGGGCCAAGTATGGTGTCTGGAAGACGGAAGTGGCAGATGGGAGATGAATTGGTTCAGTTCAGGAGAATGATGGGTGAATGGATTATGAGTTGTGTGTAGTGTTACATACCACCCCATTCTATGCAAAAGGTTCGGACGTCTTTGTTCTCGTGATTATTGGTGTCTGATGTCTTCTCTTCACCTCCGACCAGGAAACCCTTTTTCACTCCGGTGCCAAGACGGCCACCTCCAACCAGATCAAGCAGGTCGAACTCTTGGTCCCAGTTCATGCCATTGCACAAGAAGTGGGAATGGAAGCGGAGTGGATCGCCCGGATATGCCATATACTGACAACCGAATCGTATGCCCGGAGCCATAAAGTAGCCATTCTGATGCAGATGTTTGTACAGAGGATACGAAGGTGGCACGCCTGGCAAGTCGCTCGTCTCAGGCTTCTTTGCCTGCAATGGTGGGTACGAAGTCGTCGGCGTGATAGGGTAAGGCTCATGTTCAGCTGGATTCGTACTAGCTGTTGAAGGGGCGCGGATAGTCTTTGATGGGAATGAATTAGCCGGTGATGCGAAGAGTGATTCGTCCTCGTCGTCACCATTCGTGCATGCAGCCCGAGCAGGCTCTGGTCTTGCCCTGGAAGCCTTCTTGCCCCGACGCGGACCGGCTTCAAACATGTCGTCTGGAATGTCGTTCCAATCTCCAGTCTTCTCGGTAATCTTCTTCAGCGCAGCCTTCTTCCTCTCATCGGCTTTCTTGCTGGCATCTTGCGCTGCAGCTTGCCCTTGCTTTCTCAACGCGGCCTGAAACGCCTTGCGCTCCTCCGCTCCTAGTCCCTTGCCCAAGAAGTTGCGCTTGTGTTCTTCGGTGTCGTCAACTACGTACGCTATTTCCTTCTCCACGAGCAATCGAGCTTCTTCGGGCATGAGCTCCAGCGGCAAGCCCAAGAAGACATTCTGCTGAGAGACCTGGGGCAAAGTGCCCGTCAGGACGCCGCTGATGTTGTGCTCGCGCCTCAGGTATGTGACGTGATTGACATCGTAGAGCAGGAATCGATGGGCGACTTTGAAGATCGGTATCGGCTCCGTGACTTCGATTTGGTTGGCAGCCATTCTGTATATTTTGGTGCTTGTGTCTCTGATACACGGTTAGTACAGCTCAGAACTGGATTTCGTGCATCCGAGTGTATAGTGAAAGGACAGATATCATAAAGAGCATAGCAGTTTTTATCGTCATTCCAGAGGTCAGGGGATTGACAGATTGATTAAACATGGGTTTCTAATCATTTCATAAGGAAAATGAGGGGAATGACATTGCCACGTACCTTGAGATGATCCTCACTCGTGCCTCAGCAACGAGTCTTCACTTGATGTTCAGCTCATTTTGAAAGTTGTTGAAGCCCTCACAGCCTCCAAACAAAAATCGCGGGAAAGAACTGGAACTAGTCAAATCGGAAAGAGCCGCATGCTTGGCATCAAACCCAAAGCTTCCTTCTCTCAAATTTGCTTCGCGACTTCTTCACCTCCGTCCTTCACCACGACATCAACGTCGACCACCCGCGGGCTCCCTAAGACACGCAGTCAACATGCTTTCGCATACTGCGACATAGTCCTTCGGGCTGTGGCTTTTGCAGAAGCCGCCGACGCGAAATTCCACACCATGGCACGGACACGACTTACGCGTTCCGAAAATGAAAGCTTCTTGGTCCTGTCGATGCTGTGGCCTTGGAGATCTGGCATTTTCCACAGCACGGCGGGACCAAGGGGCTACTTTCACGTCAATGATATCGAGCAGTAAGTTATCCATCGCCCTTAGCACCTGCTTCTTTGATGATTTCATCACAACCGTTCTGGAGATTTCTCATGATCCAAGAACAAAACATGCATCACCATCTGATCTTGCACTCAATACTTACGACATGCTTCCAATATGGACGTCGCAAACACATATTGACACTGCAAATAGGATTCGCCCTTCTGCTTGAGCCATCGAGGCTGGAGGTGCGCCTCTATACTCGCCAACCAGCACTGGGTGGGGCCTTCATCTTGGGCCTCAGAAGGTACGTCTCCGCCCCTCATTCTGTCCTTACTTCGTCTTCCGTGATGATTGGTTTCGTCCAGTTCTGCTACTGAAGCGCAATGTGGATAATTGTACCATCTTACCAAAATCTTTTCTGATCCGGATGCCATAACTACCATGCTTCTACTTCAGCTGCATTGATCGCACATGGCTAACGTTGTTGTAGAAGCCTTAACTGAAACTGGCCTATGAGTGCATTGGATCAAGGTTTACAGACCAGCTCTCGAAACGGTGCCATGAGGAGCCTCGCGCATTGGGTAAGTCACTTCCCTGCTTCACCACACACAAAGATGACCCAAGTCTATCCATTCAACGAACCCTTCGGTAGCCAGATCCGCCGAGTCACCCTCCCTATACCGTACTTTCACGCCTCGGCCTGGACAGGATGATCGGTTGTGGAGTTTGCTGCAGCATGTAATACTTCGGTTGACCATGCAGCATTGTCATGCGGACTTCAGAGCGTCGGACCTTGCTGCCCGTTATGGTCAGTAAGGCGAGATGCCGGCGGGTGGGCATGCGTAACACGGCTTATCTGAGAGCTCTGTCATTGCATCGACTCACTCCTCATACATTTAATGACACAATGGCTGACTCTGAAGCAGACGCAGTATCTCCGCCTTCTGCGCACCACTCATCGGCGTCGTTCCGCCAGAAGAGTATCTGCAGTGGACGGGATGGCAGTTGAGTCCGCCACAGGATAGCGATCAGGACATGATGCCGCAGATCACTTGCCTCTTCACCCCAAGCCTCGACACCTTTCCTGAGAAGTTCACGACGATCGCTCTCAGTGCAGATGGTAGACGTCCACTTTACTCGTCGAAGCAATCGGCGGTGTGTAAAGTGCAGTTCTCGATATGGTCTGCAGACCTGGCTGCGGAGAAGCGTCACGGGCCAAAGCTGCCGCTCAACTCCTGGTTGGCATATCGCGAGTTCTACAACAGACTGCTCGCATCGTACACTCAGAAATCGATCTCCAAGCGCTTGACGATCCTCTGGCATGCAGATCTCTTCGAGGGCAAGTGGCTCATTCTCGTCAAGGCATACAGTATCGCGCACGGATGCCGCGAGAAGAAAGATGCTCCGCTTGACGAGTTCTTCGCCTTCTGCGCAGACGAGGTTGTGGCACAATCCCGCAACGTGCTTCAGAGCGAGCAGATCTCCGTCGACACCTTCATGCTGCCTTACCCGGACAGCACTTCACAGCTCACCAGCCATAAGGGCTCTGCTCTCGTCGAGATCTCTGTTGGCGCTGGTGATGACGACAAACTTCGCGACCAGCTGGCGAGGGTTGGATCATTGCCGGGTGAGGCTCAGCAGGAAAGACGGCATGCAAATATTATACTGCCGATTGAACTCCAAGTCTATTTTGACATGTTGTCCATATTTCCCTCATTAGGCACCTTCAGCTCAAGGTTTGAGACGCTTGGACCTTGGGGGTACAGCCGGAGGGTGTTCTTTGAGTAATCTCCTTTATGCAAAGTGGCTTGAAGTCTCTTAAGGATATCCAGACGATAAGATAGGATAACAACGCCTTTGGGGGACACATCAAAACCTTCTCTAGAGGCTGAAGGATCCTACTCAACCGTCAAGTTAAGCACGGGTGACTGCACGAGCTCGTGCAGTTACCCGTGCTCAATTTCGAAAGATAATCCTTCAGCCCTGCTTAGCCTTTATAATTTGAGGATAACAGGTCTCTCTATGCATAACTCGAGCCGTTTATCGTGGCTGACCTTAGCCCTCCCCCGGGACAACGTCTACCCCCAAGGCCTCTAGGCTCTTCAAACCTAGAGCTGAAGGTGCCTATTCTTCCCAAATCTCTTATGATCGGCGGCGGTTTAAACTGCAGGCGAGCCGCGCGGCGGCTGTGGCTTGCGCTACGATGCTCTTTAAATGTCGACAACTTGTGTAACGATGCATGTAAGCTGATGAGAATTCCATATGCACTCAAGCCATATGCTGCATAGACAACGGTGATGTTGACGAGGGTGTCATAGATGTTTTGTTCTGTTGCACAAAAAAATACAGGCTCTGACATGCGAGGGATAGCTTGTTCTCCTGGTGTAGCGTATATATGTAGTTGCAAGGGTCTCGATAGACTTTTGAACAGCCGACTCCTAGCAACTTTTAGAGCGGCATCACTTTGAAAGTCCACTCTAACTATAATACTGTACCATCCACGCCCATTCTCGCACATCATCCTCAAGGCCTTTTGTGCTATCAGTGTCTCGACTTCCGCTCCTTATCACGTGTGGCAATACCACAGCCAGCGGCAGCGACCGAACACGTTTCATACAGATTTCCAGCATCCGGGATAGCTAGCTGGTTCTACACCAACCGGTTCAGGGCGGTTTTGCCAGGGACAAAACTGAGCAGCGGCTCTCCTTCCGAACAACAATCTTACTTCTACCGAAATCCACGAAGCACAATCGAGAAGACGGCGCGCCTCAGCATTTCCCGCGCGGACTTGCGCTCAGCCTGCGGGCACACATGCTTCCCTTCCACCAAGAGAAGATGAACAGACTTGGATACAATGCCAATGGCCATGCACCACGGACGAGCGGCGGGGGAGCATATCCTATGGGAAGCTTCGGGAAGACTGGCTTCAGTATACGGCCAGATAAATATGAAAAGTGAGTGTTCGGACGATTTGGCGCGAGAGAGCTGGGAGGCTTGGGAGATAGCGAAAACGAGCTGCGTCCATGCCTCGTGCTCATTCCACGCAATCTTCACCTCAGACTCCTCACTGACAATTTGTGTTACAGATACCAACCACGGTCGTCACGGAGTATGTTGATGCGACGGAGAGGGACACTGATACGAGTCGGCGCTACAGTGACAGTGCTTGTGCTGATACTATGGATTTTCTTCCCATCCTTACGACTGACCGCCCTCTTTGGCGGTCTCTCACTCGGCCTCTTCTCGACAGGCGAGGAGTTCAACATCGAAACAGTGCGATATTACGATCTATCGAATGTTGGTGGCACGAGTCGGGGCTGGGAACGAGAAGAGCGCATATTACTGTGCGCACCCTTACGAGACGCCGCACCGCACTTACCCATGTTCTTCTCCCACCTGCGAAACCTTACATACCCCCACAATCTCATCGATTTGGCATTTCTAGTGGGGGACAGCAAAGACAACACTTTGGAGCTTTTGTCGGAAATGCTGCAAGGACTTCAAGAGGTGGAAGACAGGAAAATGGCATTTGGAGAGATCTCCGTGATTGAGAAGGATTTTGGCCAGACCGTAAATCAGGATGTGGAGAGCAGACACGGTTTCGCGGCACAAGCAAGCCGAAGAAAGAGTATGGCGCAAGCACGAAATTGGCTGTTGAGCGCTGCTCTCAGACCAACGCACAGCTGGGTATACTGGAGAGATGTCGACGTGGAAACTGCGCCTTTCACGATCTTGGAGGATCTCATGAGGCATAACAAGGACATTATCGTGCCGAGTACGTACGAAAAGATCATCATCTTGGTCAGGTAACTAATGAGGCTGTAGATGTCTGGAGACCGCTACCGGACTGGCTCGGTGGAGAGCAGCCATACGATCTGAATAGTTGGCAAGAGTCGGAGACTGCTCTGGCATTGGCCGACACGCTTGATGAAGACGCTGTCATCGTCGAGGGATACGCAGAGTACGCGACGTGGAGACCTCATTTGGCCTACCTTCGTGACCCATATGGCGACCCAGATATGGAGATGGAGATCGATGGCGTTGGTGGCGTGAGTATCTTGGCAAAGGCCAAGGTGTTCAGAAGCGGCGTGCATTTCCCAGCTTTCAGTTTCGAGAAACACGCCGAGACTGAAGGTTTTGGCAAGGTAAGTGGACAGCATGTCTTCTTGTTGAGCACAACTAATGCAGCGTTAGATGGCGAAGCGAATGAAGTTTTCGGTCGTGGGACTGCCACATTACACCATTTGGCATTTGTATGAGCCCAGTGTGGACGACATCCGACACATGGAGGAAATGGAGCAGGAGCGCAAGCAACGCGAACAAGAAGAAAAGGAGAAGCAAGAACGGATGGAGAAGATTCAGAGCCAGTTCGAAGAAGGCAAAGATCAATGGGAGAAGGATAAAGAGGCCATTCGCGACACATCGAAGAAAGAATCCGTCGAGAAGAAAGTTGAAGACGGCGAGAAGGAGAAGAAGAAAGCTGGCGAGGCGCCTCCCAGCGAAGTGTAAGTGGGATCTCTGTTACGAGAGTGACGATTGAGGAGAGGCGAAAGTTGACGTGGTTGATGTCGTGTGATAGGGGCAGGAAGTTCGCTGACAAATTTTCCCTGGAACAGAAAAATTGAGCAGGGAGCAGACAAGAAGATGCATATCAAAGATCCGCAGCGCGAGATCCCTGAGGTAGGCAAACAAGCTCAACCTCAACTACAGCAGGACGACGACAAAAAGAAGACACCGGTAGCCAAGGCGAATGGTTAGGGAGCGGCAAGACCGAAAGGCGACACTGCCGCGAAGAAAGTCGAACAATCCCGAGAACGCAAGCGGAAAATGACCAATAGCTAAATGGCTGGGAAGATCTCACAGTGCTGACCCCATCGCTGCTTTGTTCTGCTCTTCTTTTTCATCTGTTGATGCAAGCCTGTTTGGTTTCCAGGGATGAATTCTGACTTTTGGCGTTTTTTTGCTTTGCAGGGCAGCGATGCACACTGATGGTGATGGTGATGGTGCCTGGTAAAGGCATGATCAAGCGATGAGACCTGCCTACGCACACTGATGCAAAGCAAGGAGGCTCGTGGCGGGAGCATCTCACGGGCTGCAAGCGATGGCATTCAGCAATCGAGGCGTCATCATGGGCAGCGGAGGACAGTAAGCACATGAGGGATTGACCACGCAAAGCGCATTGGCGTTCGTGGTTTGAAGTGGAACCAGCTTCATGGATAGAGGGTCATGTACTCGGCGTTCAATGGGGCCGCCGAAGCTGGCAGGCAAAGGTGGGAACATTGTATGCATACTCTGGACAGGTCAAGACACACGGCTATTGCAGTATCAAAAATAATTCATCCTCGTGTGTGTATAGCTCTTCCGCAACGACGGGCTCACCAGCAGCGTTGCATGGTGTAATGTAATGCACTGACCGCAGGCTCCTGTCTGTGGTGATGAGGAATTGTGGAGGAGCTCATCAAGGCAGATAGAGAGCACAGCTACTCCAGTAAGGCTATGAACAAGAGTTGGTTGCAATATCAAAGTGAATTATTGAACCGTGTGAGAGAAGGAAAAGCTACCTCCTTTTCATGTGATCGCGCGTCGCTCTCGGGATGATCCGCCTCCGGATGAACCCCGTACTCTCGACTCTCGAGGCCAGCTGTAGTGGAAAACATATGACCAACATACCACCTATCTTGCGCCGTTCGCGCATGCCTGGAACAGAGAACAGATTGTCAATGCCGGAGTTGACCAATTGACCATTTCCCGCGCGTGCTGCATCTCGGTCGTCAGTCACCTAGCCTCACCACTCATTCGAATTCCCAGCAACATCAAGAGCCGAGCTATTGAATTAGACCGACACTGTGAAGATTGGCCTTAAACCATGGCTTCGGAAGGCCAGGGGCTACCGGACTTTCCAGAGGCTATCCCTTCGAGCCATCGTGCACATAATATAACTGTCGCTGTTGACCCCGTAGCACTGGTGGTCACAGAATGCATAACAGTCACTTCCGCAATGCGGAAACATGCCCGCTGGGCGCATAGCAGCATATCCTCGATCTTGGGCGGAAATAGCAGTCCAAGACCCGACCCGACCACCAGAGCGACCAACCACGATCGAGAAGGAAATCGACGAAATCGAGCGAGTTCGAAAATCGACCTGGTCGAAGACTATGGAGCATTTGCGAGTAAAAAGCAGCACGACAAGACTGAAGACGAAGGTACATCTAGATGGGGACTTCGAGGCAAGAAGGGGCAGAGCATGCAGGATAATCCACTCATGAGCTCTTTCGCAAAGCTGAGAGCGGAGTTGAAGCATTGCAGTGATTTGCAGCATTTCGAGACCGATGCGCTGTTGGAGCCATTTCTGAATGTGATCAGAAGCTCTTCTACCACAGCCCCGATCACGAGTCTGGCTCTCATTGCAATTACGAAGCTGCTGGCGTACGAAGTGATCAACAAGGACTCGCCCAGATTCGCACACGGCATGCGATTGCTGGCGAGCAGTGTCACGCATTGCAGATTCGAAGGCGACAATTCGCCCAGCGACGAAGTTGTCTTCCTACGAATCTTGAAGCTCATGGAAGACATGATCACTGGCCCGAGCGGGGAAGTCCTAGGTGATCAGAGCGTGTGTGAGATGATGGAGTGCGCTCTGAGTATCTGCTGTCACCTCCGAATGAGCGAGGTGCTTAGACGGAGTGCTGAAATCAGTATGGTCACCATGTGTCAGACAATCTTTGCAAGGTTGAGGACTCTGGAAGACGAATTTGAGGGCGAGGCTGAAGATATGGAGGGTGAACTTGACAAGGATGAGCTCAATGCTGCGAGGATAGATTCAAACCCGAATGCCGATGGCGTTGGACCTGATGCTATGAACAAGATGCGACAGGGCAGTTTGGAGGTCCCTGGTGTGCCGAACGGGACTGAGAGGCCGAGTACGGATATGAGTGGCTCTCAATTGGATCTCCCAAAAGGCGAGGAAGAAGAAGACGACGAACCCACTGAAGTCAAGCCATATGGACTGCCAAGCATAAGAGAGCTCTTCCGTGTGCTTGCCGACCTCCTCGATCCTCACGACAGACAACGCACCGACACTTTACGCGTCATGGCTTTACGGATAGTCAACGTTGCTCTCGAAGTCGCAGGTCCTAGCATCGCCACCCATCCGAGCTTGGCATCTCTTGCAAAAGATACGCTCTGCCGAAATCTATTCCAGCTGGTCAGATCCGAAAACATCGCCATCTTGCACGAATCGCTCCGAGTTGCAGGCACGCTTTTGGCGACATGTCGAAGCTGTCTCAAACTACAGCAAGAGCTCTTTTTATCGTACGTAGTGGCCTGCTTACATCCTCGAATCGCTATACCCGAAGAGCCAGGTATAGAACCATCTCTATACCAAGGTGTACCTTCTGCACCGTCATTAGCAAGGCCACTGCCCCAGACAGCATCGCCTGGAACACCTTCAAGCGGCAGATCTACTCCTGTGCCCGTGCGAGATCGACAGAAGCTGGGCATGGAAGGTGGCTCGCGGAAGCCTGACGCTCGAGAAGCAATGGTCGAGAGCGTCGGTGGTCTTGTGCGCATACCGAGCTTCATGGTCGAGCTGTTCGTCAACTATGACTGTGAAATCGACAGAAGCGATCTTTGTATGGACATGGTTGGCCTTTTGTCGAGAAACGCCTTTCCCGACTCCGCTACATGGAGTACAACGAACGTCCCACCTCTATGCTTGGACTCGTTACTGGGCTATGTGCAGTTCATCGTCGAGAGACTGGACGACGAGCCGAAGACGACTGGACTGCCAGACGTGGCTGCACTTCAGGAACAGAGAAGGAAAAAGAAGATCATTATTCGTGGAGCCACCAAATTCAACGAGAGTCCAAAGGGCGGCATCGCATTTCTTGCAGCACAAGGCATAATCGAGGACCCAAATGACCCGCATTCCATCACCAAGTTCCTGAAAGGTACGACACGAATCGACAAGAAGGTGCTGGGTGAGTTCATTTCGAAGAAGTCGAACGAAGCCATTCTTGATGCGTATATGGACCTATTCGACTTTGGCCATTTACGTGTCGACGAAGCATTGCGACAATTGCTAAACAGCTTCCGACTGCCTGGAGAGTCAGCGCTCATTGAACGTATTGTGACTGTTTTCAGCGAGAAATACATGCAGGCTGCTCAGCCAGAGCACATCGCCAACAATGACGCTGCTTTCGTCCTCATCTACGCCATCATCATGTTGAATACCGACCAATATAACCCGAATGTCAAGTCCCAGAACCGAATGAAGCTGGAGGACTTCGCTCGCAATTTGCGAGGTGTCAACAACAACGAGAACTTCGACCCAGAGTTCTTGCGAGAGATCTACGAGGCAATAAAGAGTCGAGAGATTGTCTTGCCTGAAGAGCACGATAATAAGCATGCATTTGAGCACGCTTGGAAAGAGCTCCTCGTGAAGACTCAAACGGCCGAGAACTTGGTCATCTGCGAAACGAACATCTACGACGCAGACATGTTCGCGGCAACATGGAGGCCTATAATATCAACGCTCAACTACGTCTTCGTCTCTGCCACTGAGGACGCTGTCTTCCAGCGTGTGATACTGGGCTACAGCCAGTGCGCACAAATCGCGGCGAAGCATGGCATCTCCGAGTGTCTAGACCACATCATCTGGAGTTTGGCCAAGATCTCGACCCTTGCGACTGAGACTCCGCCCAGCACTCAATTGAATACTGAGGTCCAAGCTAGTGGGAAGTCAATCATGGTCAGCAAGTTCGCGGTTGAGTTCGGACGAGACCACAAAGCCGAGCTGGCAACGCTTGTGCTTTTCCGCATCATTAATGGTCACGAAGCTGCGATTAGGGATGGCTGGGCACAGGTGAGTTTCTCGTTCGTTGCTCTGAGTTTGCTCTGCCTCTTTTTCCACTTGTAAGCGTTTAACGTGCATGCGAATGCTTGAGTCAAGCATGGCGTCACCAAATCTCCGAGACTTTGTTTCGACAAGCGAGGGCCTTGGCTAACACTTTCCGCCTAGGTTGTTCGAATCATCGTGAACCTTTTCGTAAACTCCCTCGTTCCGACTAGCTTCACCTCTATCTCACGAGACCTCGATCTGCCGGAGATACCCTTGCAGAGTCCAGTACAGGTAAGTCTAGCTGTGCGATTGGAACATGACTCGGTGCCAAAGACGTGTTTGCTAATATGCACATCTCAGGTCATTGAGCGCAATGAGAAGTCGAGTGAGGTTGGGCTTTTCAGCGCCTTCACAAGCTATGTCAGCAGTGTCATGAACGATGAGCCTCCAGAGCCGAATGACCAGGAGATCGAGGCCACTCTCACTACTGTTGACTGTATCAATGCTTGTCGATTCGAGGAGATCCTGGGCAATGTCTCTGAGCTGCCGATCAGCAGCCTGAAGAGCCTCACGCTTTCGCTATTGTGCCACCTCCCCGAAGCCGAGAGTCCAAGAGTCATCTCAGTCAGGCCAGAGTTGCCAGCTCCCACACCTGTACGAGCCAATGGCACCAAGCCGAGGGAAGAGCCTGCGGCATACAACCCAGCATTGATATACGTCCTTGAGCTTGCCACGATCTTGGCATTGAGGGACGAGGAAACGATCACAGAGTTGGGTCCCGATGTCGCAAATGCGCTGTCGAATGTCATGAAGGATGCCGATCGCCTGCATCCAGTTGCACTTAGCCGGACCGTGTTCTATTTACTATCACTCCTACGTGCGAGCAACGATCACGGCTATATTCGAGCACCAGTCGTGCTCCACAGCATTTCCAGCTTTAAGCAGGAACTACTCGAAGAGTGTGCGCAACCGATTCTGAAGGGCTTGTATGGATGCATCTCAGGCCCGCAAGTCGAGCTCAGAAACGAAATCGCCGCTTCGCCTGACTTCTGGAAAGTGCTTGAGCGACTTCACAATCAACTAGAAGCCGCTCCGCTGGTGTTCCAGATTGCACAATCTGTCGCCGGGGACGGCGCCAAGGCCACAGTGACGCCGGACAACTACGAGTTCTGCATACCTCTTCTCAATGCGTTTGCAACTGCCGGATCCGTTGGTGCACTATTTGAGCAGCAACGCGAGCACGTCGCAAGACAGCAACGCGGCAAGAAGACGCAACCCGAGGAGATAGCAGAGAAGCAAAAGCCGAAGAAGCCTGAGGCAGTCGCACGAGGAGTCAAGGCAATCGGCATTGTGTCTCAACTTGCTTCTCGCGTACCTACACTCATCAAGCAGTCGCAGCTTGAAACCGACGCTGCATGGCGAACCTACTGGAGCCCGGTATTTCGATGTCTGGCCACGCAGAGCGTAAATCCTTGCCGAGAGATTCGACAGACTGCACTCGTTAGCCTCCAGAGATGTCTACAGTCACCCGATCTCGCCAGTCCTGACCATACGGAGTGGACGAACATATTTGGCGAAGTGCTCTTCCCTTTGATTCAACAATTGCTGAAGCCAGAGGTCTACCAGACTGATCCGGTAGGCATGAGTGATACAAGAGTCCAAGCAGCTCAGCTCTTATGCAAGATCTTCCTCCACTATCTCGTACTTCTCAGCGAGTGGGAAGGCGTGCTCGATCTCTGGATTAGGATATTGGGGATTATGGACCGATTAATGAACTCCGGACAGAGTCAAGACGTTCTTGCAGAAGCGGTGCCCGAAAGTCTCAAGAACATTCTCCTCGTCATGAGCAGCGGCGAGTACATGGTGGCACCACCGAGTGGCGAAGAGGACGACGAGCGAACCGAGCTACAAAAGAGCTTGTGGACCGAGACGTGGGAGAGACTCGAACGTTTCTTACCACATCTCATGAAAGAAGTATTCCCTGATGCTTCGAAGGAACATACGAAGACGACGCCTCCTCCCTCGAAAGCAGACTCCGATGAAGAATCCAGCACAGAAACAACGGAATCGAAAGTCGAGAGCGAGACGGCGAAAGATGCCGAGCCCAGTGCCGCATGAGGGAAGAGGGAAGAGGGAAGGAGGCCACGCAACCATGCGTGTGAAGATGAAGAAGAGCTTCGTATGCTTTCTCTTGGCACGACAATCTTCTGCCATCCGAGTCCACGCAATCAACTCACTTCCTCTTCCCCTGTATGATTCCTTCTTCTTCTTCAACCCTTGCACCCTGGTGTTTCGACCACACACACACACACACTTCAGAATCATCGTGCGTGTATGATGATGATGATGATCCTTGAAACAACCGAGCCCCGAATCGTGGAGCCGGGCTGCGCTTACAATACGTGTATGTTTTATATATGCACACCATGCGATTTTTTTTGTATGTATGTACAAGTACGCCTTTTTTTTCATTATTTATTTATGCATATCTGCGTCGTGTGCTTTTGTTGTTATGATACATGTACACGTGGGATCTACATACATACATAGATCTGTACTGTAAGCTTTGCAGGGTTTCAGCTGCAAGCACTTTGGTGGTGGTAATCAAGCCTTTTTTTGTTTTTATTCGGGGATCAATGGCATTTCATTTCTGAAAGTGTGAAAAATTTTGTAGTATGTATTATAATAGGTATCATAGTGGCAGGGAAAGAAGGTCCTTCCTGCATATCTCTAGAAAATTTTTCGACCAAAAATCTGTATTTACATCACACATATTAATCACTATAAACTAAGAAGTAGTAGTTCTAGAGGCTGGGTAACCGGGGCGAACATCATGCCCCCCCTCCAAAAAAAAGAAAGGCAGTTATGATAAATGATAATACTGCCCCGTCTTCGATCGTAAATTCGTACTTTTTTCCCCAATGCTCGTGCTCTAAAATATACCCGGCCTGATGAATGTACCGGTGCCGTATTGCTGATGCTGATGCTGGAAAAGAAAAAAAGAATTCCCGCTCACCGATCCGGGATTACCCAAGGTAGAAGAGTAGAATTATTATTATAGCGCCGCCATATGCAAGTGATGATGTTCAAAATGTTTAACGATGAAGCACCTCGTCAATGCCCATTCGTTGTCGTTTTCGAGGAGCGTCTTCGCCTTCGTCGCCGTCCAAGGATCTTTCGGTGTTGAAAGCTGCTTCGCTTCTCGGTATGTTCGCCGTTCTCGATGGGCCGGCAGGCGGCGTTTCCATGCGTGTTGATGGAGGATGCGCGGAGCTGCCGATGATTGGTGGCAGCTGCACAGCGCCGTGTGTGGACGGAAGCTCACGTGCAGCAGTTCGCGGGGTGAATGCGGTTGTTTCAGTTGGTGGCTCGGCGACCGGCAATCGAGGCGTTCCTGAAGGCGGTGGCTGGTAGGATGTATGAGGTTGGGTTGGCTGTTGCAGAGATTGTGGTTGCATTTGATATTGGTACGGTAGAGGAGGTTGGGGCGGCGGATATGATCGGTTTGATTGGTGACCAATGGATCGAAGAGGAGCCATCAACGGCGATACTGGAAACGGTGTGTAAGTAGAAGCGGGTGCTGAATGCGTCGCAAATGGACGACTAGTCGTATAGCTATCCGATGACTGTCCTTGTAATGATATTGCAGCAGGCATCCGGGCATAGAGCGGCGGTGGTGCTGGTGGCTCGACTGGGCGAAAGGTCGGCAGTGTCACCGCTACGAAGAATGCATTGGCTTTAGCAAGCCTCACACGAGCAGGGAATGTTACTGCGGCGTTGCCCATCTGTGTTTGTGTCCAATTGTAGGTGCGGTCGTCGAAACCTTGTGTATATCGTTCAACGTCAGCCTCCGATGCGCCATTGAGAGGATCCTGACCAGGCTGGACTATCGGAGGCATGTAGACCGGCTCACGCGCTTCACGCTCTGCTCTCAATCGCGCACGAATGGCTTGAAAGCTTTCTCCATCCATAGGCATAGCAATATCGCTCAATTGCCGGCCAGCAACCTCCTGCCCGCCTACCATGATGTGACGATACGGCATGTTTGCTTTGATAATGACCAAGTCAAGATCGAGGAAGACAGTCGGAACCTCATATCCAGGCTGCACAGAAGGTGCGATAGGAGGGTAGTAGAAGTCGAATGTAGGTCGCGTTGCTGTTGGCGGTGGAGGCAGTGGATATGTCGGACTTGCGACGGCGCCTGAGCTATCACTGCCCTGTGAGCGGAGCGAGCGGAAGGATTCTGCTCTTCGAGGTCTGTTTGCGGCTAATGGGCGCACCGATGGATCAGAGCTGCCAGATGGAATGGTCGTTGTCGGCCTTGGCTCAGGCAGCATTTGCTCGACTTTGAACTCGCCTTCTTCTCGTAGGCGTGGTCTTCCACGTTTCTTGTGCTGAACATCGAAGCATGTATCCTGACGATGGAAGAATTGTTAGTTGATGGTCTATGTAATTCCAGGATAGAAGCATGAGATACCTGTTTGCCTGATGCTACGCATCGAGCACATGGTCGATTCACATCGCAACTCAGGTGGGCTCGCTTGCAGTTGATGCATGCCGAAGCAACATGTGCTTTCGATTTGCGTCCGCCCCTGGAACTTGTGGGCCGTGTGGTCGGTTCATTCGCAGCAGAAGGTTGCCATGGAGCGGGCGCAGAAGAGGTTGGCTGCGATTGAGAAGACGTTGTAATTGCTGTAGCAGAAGTTGGGGTAGTGAATGATGGTGCCGAACGCGCATGGCCTGGCGCTGGTGCTGCAGGTTCATAGAATGAAGGACCTAGCGACGAAGTAGCGATTGCCACTGCAGGCATAAGGGTCGAGGTGGCTGCTATGGAGGATGATGTTGATGGTTGCGAGACGCTAGCGAATGTGGCAGACTGATCTTGAGGTAGCCTCGGTGGAGAAGGAGGATTTGACATCGGCGGCGAGGGATAGGAAACCTCGCCGTACCGAGCCGGACGCAATAATTGACTGAGTTTACGCTTCAGACTTCCAGGGTACAGCAAAGTATGGTCGTGTGCTAGAGATTGACGTTTGGTTGTTGCCGATGCGCCCTCGGTACACATTGCTCCTCAATGTTCTTCCAGGACCAAAGCTGAACCGAGCCAGGAGGATTTCGTCAAACTCCACGATAGATACTGCGTATGCATTTGGATAGTATACATACACAAGGCGCAGAACAATGGAGCTGTTTCGGCGAGGTCAAAAACGCCTCGAGTGGGCCCTTGAAGAATTCGGTCGAGAAGGCGGGTGGTGGATGATGCGGTTTCAGCTGTCAGCCTGGTGCTGCTGTTGATGTATATCCTGTCGGACGTCCCCACGGGTAGCTTTGGTAGCAGTGTCGATGAAACCAAAGTCCGGTATGAAATGGGTCGACAATGAAATGAATGAAAGAGCTAAGCATGGACAGAGGAATGAGTGACTTCAGGGCAGAACCGAGACTTTCTCCAGAGCGATGATGACTTGCTCAAACTGTGTTATGTGCAACACAATAACGATGAGCTGGGCCCAAGAACGACGTCCGAAACACGGCGGGTCGGGGCTTTCCCTCTGCCCACAGTCAGGCGGATTCGCTAGGCGGGAAATAGTGCATCGCACCTTTAAGCTTTTCTGCTGGCCCAAGCACGAGGACTGACGTCCTCGTCAGATCCTTTTCCTTGCAAAGATATAACACGCACTAGGTCAATGTCAGTGTATCTTTGCGTGTCGATGTGGTCTTCGGCAGCAGACTCGTATCATACCTTCGGAAAGCATTACCCTGCTGCTTTCGACTTGGCTGCGCTCAGAAAGAGGTCGTAAGCCAGCGGCGCAACACAGAGATGGGCAGTGCACGCCGGCGACGAGAGATGTTGTGCATTGGATCGTGCTTTGAGACCCTCGTGGGCCTAAGATCCTGGAAGTTGTGGCAGAACTTTGATGCGTAGGTGTCCGTGCCACTACCATTGACGGTGAACTGTGCTTAGCGAGGCTTGACCGACTGCACAACTCCCGCTGAACCTTGAGCGGTATCCAATTGGGTCATGCGTGCGCCAATGTGTGCCTCACTGGCAGTCGCTGACAGCAGTCAGCGGCGCAGCGGGCCCAAGCTGCAATTGGCAAGTAGCACGCGCATGCTCATGTCCTAGCCACAAGCTGAGAAGCTCAAATAGGTGAGCCATCCCAAGGGCGGCGACTTCGAGTCATTTCTCTCGCAGCCTTGATGTCCATAGCAGGACTGTTCAAGTACGGACGTCCACCGAGGAGACTGCAAGGTCGCATCATGGAATGGCTGAAACGATGACCTTTGAGCTTCGTTTCCCAGGCTCTGCTTCCTCTGCTGCGCAAGCCCGTTTCCTCGCACCCAGCGACGCGCGACTTGCATCTCACAAACCCATGATGAGCCAAGAAGTGGCGAGAGTGGAAGCTCTAACGTCAGAATCGGTAGATGGACCCACTCGTATTCACCGTTTGTCGATCTTGGTTAAAATTGCACATGGACCAGCTCCCTTTCGGAACATCGTGACGGGATCAATATGCTGCTGTCAGAATAGCATGAAACCGTCACCAACGCACTCTTTGCCAACACGTCGTGCATCATCTGCTTCATGAATGCATGCAAGGCGCGTCTGTGATGTTCCCAGGTCCTGGACACTTCCACATGCGACGCAAGCGCGAAGCGATAGCGAGAACAACCACTCAGGGCTGGTGCGGTAGGCTTCCCGCCATCATGCACGTTGGCTTGACTTAGATCTCCGACGCGCTACGGAGATCGATGGCATGCAGGCAGACAGTGAGGAGTGAGGAGAGCCGGTCCGAGGAAATCGAGGTCCTTCTGAGGCACCTTACGTAGGCTTCGCACTGCCGAGACGTGTTGTGCTTGAGCCAGCGCATAGTGGACTGCTCGAGGTAGATGGTAGAATGAACAATCAACGCCCACGGTCGCTGGCGCGTCCTCCGGAGAATTGGTTTGTTCAAAGAAGTGAAGTCAGTTAAGTTCGGAACGACGACCCTGTCTCCCGACGGATATTGACGTCACTCTGGGCCAGATATAACTAGAGGATCTTCGCTTCTCGCACTCCTTCTTACACGAGGCCGAGAAGCTGAATCATCATCACCATATTACTGTGGCGCGTATGTTATCTCGCCATCACGTGAGTGTGTAGGCCGACTCTATTTCATCCTCCGGCCCAGCCTCACCATCACGGCATTTTCGCGTACGGCGGCTAAGTTCGCCATCACCATCACCAGGAAGGCTTCATCTTGGCACTCTAAATAGTTCTAGCCTGGCATTGTGACTATGCATGCACATTCTAGGTATAGTAGGCTGCGCATATGAAATCTGCAGCCAGAATATCTACCCTAGCATTGACTGATGCCAGTGGAATGGTAAGGCTTATGACAACAACCGGAAAATCTGGGCTATTTTTGGCAAAACGCTGCATTCGAACGGCGAACGCGTGGTTGTCGGCGTGAAGACAGCAGCGAACACCGACCGATGTGGCTGAAAAGAGATCTACAGCCAGCCAGCCTCTACCGGTATTCTGGTCTTGTAGACTTGGACATAGTTTCGTTAGCCAGATCGATTCCTTAAGACATAATGTTAGCACTTTTGCCGAACATACAATATGTTGGGATCCCTAGTCACGACTTGTTCGACCGAACTCGAGCCGGGATCATGAATAGTTCTACATATGCGCGTGTGCTGGAGGTACAGCTGCGAGCCGCAACTCAAAAGCAGTCACCGTCACCCAGGCAAGCCATATCAGTCAAATTGCGAGGTCCAGTCAGCGTACTGTACCCATTTCTACTCTTCGGAGAATTGATTTATTCTTTGACTCACCTCACGTTGGACCCGTTTAGCACGTGTATGTACTGTACATCGGTGGCTGGCAGTGGCTGTTCGACTAGCAGCCAGCCCAGCCTCCTATAATACCAAGGAATAATGTGACACGTGCTTCGACGAACGACAGGATACAGTAGCAGGTCCATGAATTCGCATCGATTATCATAAGATGTTAGTTCTAGTTGTTCGCTTCCGGGAGATCAAGCTTAGCCTGAAGTCTACCTGATCATGAAGAAGCGAAAATATTACCTCTCGTGCCGACAACGTGGCTGGGAGATTAAAGACGACATCTTGAGACAGTAGAAGACATGTCTTGAGCTTCATCTAATCTGAGACCGTCTGTCTTGGTCCGATCAAAGACACAAACAACTCAACGAACGCTCAAGAAGTTTGAACCCATTCAATCGCGTCGAAGGAGAGAGAGAGCAAAAAAAAAACAAATCTCCGCGAAGGCCGTATCGGGCAATTTCTTTCTCTGGCATTGATAGAACAGAACCTTTCTTAGTAGTTCAAATCGCGACTCCACTCCACGAAACTCTCAGTGCCAGGAAAAGTATTTATACGTACCGGTTGGCCCTTTCTACGGTCCTCCAAATCGCGACTCCACTCCACGAAACTCCCAGTGCCATGAAAATTATACACAGCGGTCCGGACCCATCTTTCGCGAGTACAGTAGATAGAAAATTCGGAGGGCACATATCTATCCCGAAACCTGAGAATAAGAAAAGCTTCTAGTCAGACGTATACAGTATTCTAACTCGCTAAAATCTCCTCCTGGCTCGCTCGCGGATTTCTGGTTCAGTAAGATATATACATCACACTTTAAACAGGTACCGTAAAAACAATTCAATTCCTCGGGCTAGGCCTCCAAATGAGTTGGCATCTGCCAGCAGTCTCGCTTCAGTCTCTTCGTAGATCGCTAGCTTCTGAAGCAAACATAATGTCTAGACTCTGCATAGCTCTATATCATACGGCATTCGTGTGCACTGTCCAGGCTCCCTGCAACGTTCGCAGCTCTCCATCTCCTTTTTTCCAGGGCGGTACGTGCGTGTCTTCGTGTGCTGATGCTTGCAAAAGGCGCGGCAGGTGGCCAGAGAACTCCGTTACGATAAGGCCTTGGAAAGATTGCTGGAATGTCATGTTCATGTCATCATTTGGGATCCGGAGATATGAACGCCTGGGGCTGCAATCAGGACAATGACGGTGCGGTGCGGAAGACATTCGGCCAGGAGCTCCATTGTTACAAAGGCAAAGAAATCTATACTTTGACGTCTAGTTGTGCACTCAGGGCTTCTTCGAGACGGCGCTTTGACGATAGAGGTCGTTATGAAGCAAGAAAGAAACGCATATAGGGTATCTATGACTACAGCAACGCTAAGCACACGCTGTCAGAGAAACACGAAACAATCAAGCAGGGCATCAGAGTCGTGGACCACGGTAGTTCGGTAGTCGAGCAGGAGCGTATTTGCACGAGTCGAGGTGGGCATCATTGCCTCTATTGCGGATGCCATCGGGCCCGCCATAATCGGCGAGGCAGATCCAGCAGAACTCGTGATTGCAACGGCGGCCTAACACTGTCAGCACAGCATCCATAAGATGGGAGCACAACTTACAAGTCATGTGGTCGCAGCCATTGTGCTTTTGGATTCTGGCAGTGCAGCCAGGACAAGGCTTCGACACCTTTTCCACCTCCTTCACGGACAGCTCTTCCTCGCGGCGCTTCTCCGGCTCTCTTCGAAGGCGCTCGTGGTATTCGCTACAAGCTTCGCCCTCGTGCATAGGGACCTTGCAGCTGAAGCAGTAGCGATACTGGCACTCTGAGCAGGTGAATATGTGACCATCTGTCATCAATGCGCCGGACTTGCAAGTACCAGATGGGCAATCGACCCAATCTGGTTCCTGTTCCAGGCATGACTTGGCAGCCTTGTCCATGATCCTAGTGCGAGTTAGTGTATATCAGCTTAAGACAAGTATGCAAGTGGACTTACTTGGGTTCAATCCGTTCCGAGAAGAACATCTCTAGCTGGCAGATTTCGGCGACACTCATAGTCTCGCCGCAATCCGGACAACTAAGCCTGTTCCATTCCTTTCTTTCGAGTTCGGCATGAAGATGCCTCTCCCAACAGGCGTAGCAAACGCTGTGATCCTCGGCGGCTGTGATATGTGGTCGTGGAGGTAGCACATCAGTGTCGCAAGTATCGTAGCATACAGTGCATTCCTTCTGCTGTATGACAGGTTGCTTTGCGGGTTCTGGCGACTCGATCGAGATGACGGGAACAGAAAGATCATGGGCTCCCTGCTTGAAGGATGGTGAACTGGGCTGTGGCTCTTCCTTGATCTTGTTGATCTTGAATTCACGTCGAGGAGCTGCTGTCTCAATGCCGGGTTCATGCTTTACTTGTGATCGACTGTGGCCAGGCTCCGGATTAATTGGCCTGATTTTGAAGGGCGTTCGGCGTTCTCTCGAGTCTTCATCTGCCTGCTGATCGGGTTTATCCAGCCTGCGGATCTTGGCAGTACGTGGCGGCGAGCTGGTCAGATCTATGATTTCCGCCGTCGTGGTGGCGTTGGTGACATGGCTGGGCTTGCGCTTGCCGTGACGCGAGAAGAGATTGTCGATGTTGGTGGCAGCGGTGTCAGCCATGGTTCACACGAGGAACTACCACCACGCCGCCTGCCGGTAGCTCTGCAGCTTCAAGTAGCAGAGTGTGGGTGAGTAGTGATGAAGAAAGCAAGTGATGGGAAGGAGAGGTGAAGCGCGGACCGAGATTTGCCCGGGCAGGCATCTCACTGTCTCTACGGCAGGCACGCGAATCTGCCTCAAACAACATGTCCACATTCTTCCGAGGCTACAAGTTGCCTTCATTCATAGAAATTCGAGCCTTCTTACTGTATTCATTCCAAAACACCGCGCGGATCTCATCTGATTGCTATCCTCGTCACTCCATTCACCTTGATGTTCGGACCATCCAAGCCAGCCCTTTACGGTTGCAATTTTCACGCCCACTTGGATAGATTTTGGCTGCACAGCAACGCGCCTCGAGCAGAAATTGGTCTGTTCACAGCCTTCCCGCAGACGTTGCAAGCCTCAAAACCTTGAATCGGTATCGAAAAGAACTTTTGGACATCAACACTCCTTGTCATGGCGGCGACTGCCTTCCTTACGAATCGGTACGTATGATATACAGATCCAGCAGAACTCATATCCGCAGATCGAGCCAGAAGTCATACATATTTTCACCCTTGCTCGGAAGAGATGAGGCACAGCGCGAGAATTAAAATGTTTTTTTGTCGACTTGAGACTTGGGAATGTCTGTAAGCTTTGTCATCTATGTAGTGCGGTTCATTAACAGATCAGATGGTGAGTGTTGTAGGACTCCTTGGCAAGCTAGAATGTCGTGTGGGTGCAAGAGGAGGCACAGTCGTCGTTTGGGGCCGTCGTCGATGTTGTCATCATCCTAGATTGCCGCTCAGTCACAACTAACGGACGATGTTCACGAGGTCTGCACTTGGAGATTTGTTGAGTGATCGAGAATCGAGCGGTGACATGCAGCAGGGCCACGATCATGCGGAAAGGACCAATCGTGTAAGGCTACGTTGCAAGGATCGCATGAGTGCCTTTGTGAGGCTGAGGCTCTGGAATTTTCGAGTTCTGTCTTGATCACCACCTGTATGTGCAGGTCAACAGCCCAGGTATCGCTGCTCTACCCATCTGACTTCCATATCTCCGACTATCCTGCACACCACCACTTTGATCTCTGGAAAGACAGTCATCACCCTATTCAAGCCATTCTTGCCAGCCATATATGTGACGAAGATGATATGAGACTCCTTGATGCCATGGTCCAGGAGCACTCGTATAGCCATGAGAGCAGCACCACCGCTACTCATCTGTGGGTCCATGAGCAACACTCGCTTGTGTTCTGCCACATCGGGTGCCAGCTTGTAGTAGTGAAGCTCTGGCTCACCAGTCCGGTAATTAGTCTGAATAAGCATGCGCCCGATGCGGCAGTCTGGAATCACACGCTTGAGACCGGTCTCGAAGCATGAGCCGCCTCGCAAGATGACAACAGCAGATACTTCGCCATCCAGTTCAAGGCCACGATATGTTTCACCAGGAACTGGTGTTTGAACTGTATGCTGCCTGTAGCACATCCCAGCTGCGAATGCCTGTTCCACCAACATAACTGCAAGCCGGTCGAAATAGAATATGAAGTCTTCTCGCTCTAATATCGGGTCCATGAGAATGCTGTTGATGCCGCGGACTTGGTTGGTGTGCTCAAGAATTGAGACATGTTGTGACAATGGAGCGTCCTCTGCGACTTGTCCCAAGCGTCGGAGCTCAAGCTGGTGTTGCAAGGATTTCTCTTGTAGTGTCTTGTGGATTCGGTCTGAGACCATGCTGATGGCAACCTTGTTCTCAATACCACGCGGAACGATGATATCTGTGCTCAAGCAGTCAGCCACGAGGCTCTCTAATCATTTCGCAGACTATGGTGCAGATAATGGAGCAGATATCAGAAAGATTGAAAGATGGTAAGTTTTTTTCCTCAATGATGTTCGGTTGAACTATGCTTTGAAATTTTGATCATCATAGAAGTGTGGTGATGCAATGAGAGTGATGGATGCCACATACCTGCAACGTTTCGCTGCGGTTCCACGTAGCGATGGAAGTTTGGCTTCACGAAGGAGAACCATTGCTTGATACATCCTTCAATGTCGCGACCACGTTCGCGAACATCACGTGTCACTGAAGACATGTCAGACGACTCAAACCTCGAATATGAAAGTTGATGAATACTCACACCGTCGGGAAAGACAAAGATCTGCATCTGCCTCTGTGAAGATCTTGAGATCCAGTAAATCTAGAACGCGTTGATCATGTAGTGCGAAAATGCCCTCGAGCACAACGACATGTGGTGAATACACGGTGGTGGTTTTGTCCACCCTCGCATGCTTCTCGAAAGAGTAGACTGGGAGCTCTGCCTTCTTGCTGGGGTCACATATCAGCCAGGCCCCGCGATGGTCTAGAGCTGTGGCACTTACCCAGACTTGATGTTCCTCAGCTTCTCCACCAGAACATCAAAGTCGATGGCTTCAGGCGCGTCGAAGTCGTATTCATTTCTGAATGCGGCAGCAGACTGCTCAGGTGTCAAGACCTTGTAGAAGCTGTCCATCGACATGATCACGACCCATGGCAGGCTGAGCTCTCTGATGATGGCCAAAGACAGTGAAGTCTTGCCAGAGCCCGAGCTACCGGCTACGCCAATGATGGACGTGTTGGCCCATGGTGGTGAGTAATGAGCGCGAGGCGTGTGCTCTTCCTCAGGCTGGGAGAAGGCGCTCAGAGGGAGCTCCAGAGAGGGTGCGTTCATCGTAGACGCATGGAGAGGACTGCCGCCGTGATTATCTCAATCGTGCACATGGTAATGGCCAGGCGATCGGTATAGCATGGAGAGGTGGTGGTGGAAGGGAAAATGGGACTCGGGAACTCGAAGTTAAAAGTTTCAGCGCACAGACTGCCAAGGCAGCGCTAGACCGGTTCCAGAGCTGCAACCTGCTGCCTACAGTATGGTTGTAGGTATACAACGCAGTACATGAATCAGGGCAACATGGATGGGAAATGATCTCGCAATATCCCTAGTCCGCACTGCTATACCGTCAATAAAAGGCAAGGCAGCCACGTCGTTCGTAGTAGCCAGTATGATCCCTTGGACATGGTTTGCCAACTTGATAGCGACCACCGCTTCGGCCCTCGCATCGATACCAACTGTCGTCCATTCGACTTTACTCTTCAATTTGAAGACATTGTCCTCGCGTGTCTTCCTGCTGTCGTCCTCTGCATATTATTGCCCGCCAACATCATCTTCTTATACCGTCAACCATGCATTCGGACGCTACGCTCCAGGCTGGCGGCATGCAAACTGGTCCGTCTCTCCGTGTCAATAAGTTCTACAGCGGCTAATTCTTCAAAGGCTACATTGGCCGCGATGTCGGGAACGCAACTGGCCTTTCTTGTACTTCGACAGCGGGATAAGACCATTCAAACATCGGCATCTCTACCCGCTGATCTGCTCAGCCTCATCAGTATGATGTTGTTACTCGTACTCTCGATTCTCAACCACCAGCGATCATATCGATCATCTTCCATCGTTGCGATCTACCTATCAGCCTACACTCTTCTTGGCGCTCCCAGAGTGCGCACTTTATGGCTTATAACTTCGGGAGGACCGGCATCAGTCACTTTGATGGCAACTCTAGTACTTGCAGCAGCTGCTACAGCAGTCGATTCCATCGGAATATCCACTTGCACCATTCACAACAACGAAAGGCACTCCCCGGAACTGTACAGCGGATTTTGGAATCGTGCCGTGTTTGCCTGGCTTATGCCTACATTGCGCGCCGGGTATGCCAGAGTACTTTCTTCGGACGATGTTCCACGCCTTGATCCCAAAATTGGAAGTGACCCGGCCCACCATCATCTTCTTTCTGCGTGGGAAAATTGTAAGACAAGCGTTCAATATCTCACAATGAACGCTGACTTCTACACAGGCGACTGTAAACAAAATCGCCATAGCCTACTCAGAGCATGTTTCAGTAGCACACTGTCGTCTTTCCTTTCCGCCATCATACCTCGACTTTGTTTGACAGCTTTCACTTTCTCGCAGCCATTCCTCCTCACTTCCACGGTCCTAGTTATCGGTGAACGACCGCTGAACCTGGACTTTGCTCGAGGCTTGATTGGGGGATGGGCACTTGTTTTCCTAGGACTCTCGGCAAGTGCTCATTGACCTTCTAATCCTGTACGATCCTCCTAAGCTAACCAAGGCAGTACAGTTTTCAAACTCGATTTATCAGTACCAGAATTCTCGCTTCGTGACTAGGTTACAGGGTGGTTTGACTGCCCTTGTATACCAGCACGCTCTCGAGATTCGAGGAGCAGATCAGGGCAAGATAACTGCCATGGCGATTCTGGGTGCCGACATGCCGCAGATTGTAGCCGGACTAAAGATGTTGCATGAAATATGGGTTTCTCTGTTGGAAGTAGCAATCGCCGCGTGGCTGCTCGAGAGGAAGATTTCTCTTGCTTTCCTAGCGCCATTGCTCGTCGTTTGCAGTTGAGTATACGAGGTGAAATGACCACTAAACACAATTCTGATCGGCTCTAGTTGTGCTCACGATCAGCACACGGCTATCTGCGCGCTCGAAATCTACCCAGAAGCTGTGGCTTGAGAAGGTTCAAGCGAGACTCAAGGCTACTACGACGTTACTTTCGAGTATCAAATCGATCAAGATGATGGGGCTCACAGGTGCCGCGTCCAATATCATTGAGGGACTTCGTCAAGAAGAGATCAAAGCATCCACAACGTATAGGAAAGTCTTCCTAGCAATCCTCGTTGCATGTAGGTTTTCCCGTTCAGATTAACGCGCGTGTACAATTTCTGATAGTAGTCGTAGCGGGTCTTCCACGCAGCCTTGCTCCGGCGATGACTTTTGTCGTCTTCGTCTTCATATCCGTCTATTGGAAAGGCTCGACACTTGAAGTCAGCCAAGCTTTCACATCTCTCACCCTTATCGCACTACTCGCAATGCCCACTACGATTCTCACACAGGTTGTTCCAAGAGTCATACAGTGCTTGGCCTGCTTTGACCGCATCCAAGAATACTGCAACTACGGCAAAGATCCGTCGATTCATGAGTGTGCCGGCAAAGAAGGTGATCAGCATGCAAAGGATGACGAATCTACCAAACAGGTAGTCATCCAGACCTTGGAGCTGAGCAATCAAACTTTCGACCGGAGTGATGATCATATCTCGCTAACCAATGCGAACTTCAAATGGACACTAGACGGTTCCATCGTTCTAAAAAACGTCAATCTCGACATTACACCGGGGACCTTTACGGCCATTGTAGGACCTACCGGCAGTGGCAAAACAACCCTCGTCGAGAGCATACTCGGCGAGACGATTTCAGAGCCGCCCATACATTATGTCCGACCACAATCGATCGCGTATTGTTCGCAAAATCCATGGCTGGAAAACCTTACAATTCGTGAAACTATCACGGGTGCAAATGCATATGACGAGAATTGGTACAAGTCTGTCCTTACAGCCTGTGAGCTTGAACGTGAGCTCGCAGAACGAGGAGACTTCGTCCGAATAGAGGGTGGCGGCATCAACCTCAGCGGCGGCCAGAACCATCGGATTGTGAGTTTCGTATCCCTCTTAAACAGTACTATCGAGGTATTCTAACGATCGTGTGCATAGGCCTTAGCACGAGCAGTCTACGCCAAGTCAAAGGTAGTTCTACTGGACGATATCTTCAGCAGCATGGACGCCAGCACTGTTGACAAAATCTCTGACCGACTGTTACGTCTCGACGGCATTTTGCGACGATCTCAGAGGACGGTAGTCTTGGCTACATCTCATCGTATGTGTTCTTCCAAAAAGCATCGGGATATGCTGGATTTGGATTATAATATGTTGATGTGGAAATCAGGGAAATTAATTTCACTCGCTGATCGAATCATTACTCTCGAAAGCGGACGGGTCGTGGAGTGCAGAGCGCAAGACCAAATAGGCAATGAAGTGGAACTCCTAGAGGAAGAATTTCAGAAAGATGTTCCGGATCGCACGCGAGTGGGAATCTCCGTCAAGAAAGCAGAGGAGACGATGTCTGCTTCCACGAATGAAAAACGGAAGAAAGGAGATCTCTCGATTTATATCTACTATTTCGTCAATTCGGGTCGGTTCTATCTGGCTGGATACCTGTTATGTGTATGCACCGCTGCCATTATGTCTGAGTTCTCTAGTAAGCTAAGCTCCTACATCACACATCGACCTGGATGGTTTGCAGCGAGAACTAACGGATTGGCATAGCTATTTGGATGAAATGGTGGTCGGAGAACAACGAAGCGCACCCGAACAGAAAGGTTGGAATGTACGTCGGTGTGTACGTGACGTTTTTGCTGGTTGGGAGTTTGTGCGGCAGTGCAGGAACGTGGTGCGTTCTGTGACAATCTCTTGCATGGCCAAGTCGCTCTGCTGATATCAGAAGTCAGGGCATTACTCGTTCGCATGGTGTCGATCTCTGGCGAACATCTGCATTCCCATCTGTTGCATGCTACGATGAAGTAGGTTTGTGAACTGCCGTAGAGCACTGCTGCTGCTGACGTTCACTTTTTAGAGCACCTTTTTGGTTCCATTCTACGACCAGTGCTGGCTCGCTAATCAACAGGTTAATGACCCGTAACTAGCCGCGGCTGCATTGTTCCTGCTAAATTCCATTTTATAGGTTCAGCCAAGACATGCAACTCATCGACATGGCCTTACCTACTGTCATGGCGGGATGTATTAGTTGTAGGTGCCATTTCTCGAAACTAACCACCATAGATCCAGCTCATCAGCCTTCGTCATAGACATCTTCTCGATTCTGGTCAAAATGATCATCCTATGCATCTTCTCGCGGTATCTTGGCATCGTCGTGCCCATCCTGGGAATCGCCGTCTACCTCCTGCAAAGGTTCTATCTCCGCACATCGCGCCAGGTTCGTCTGCTAGGAATTGAGGCCAAATCACCTCTATATAGTCATTTCAACGATTCCGTGAGGGGCGCGGTGACAATAAGGGCGTTTGGATGGCAGGCTGCATATCGAAAGCGAGCTCACCAACACATCGACACGTTTCTGATGCCCGAATACTTGCAGAGCTGCATTCAGAATTGGCTGAAGTGTTTTTTGGACCTCATTGTCGCCATTCTGGGCGTGGCTTTGGTAGCTACGGTAGTCATCTGGCATGATCGATTCAACCCCGGTAGCGTTGGAGTATCGCTCCTTGTCGTCATCGGGTTCAGTACGACGCTGTCGTATACAATACAAATGTGGACGTCTCTGGAATCAAGCATCGGCGCTGTAACGAGAGTGAAGCAGTTCGTCGATGAGACGGAGAATGAGGATACCCTTGACGACCAGAAAGTGCCACCAGATTGGCCGCAGACTGGAAGCTTGCGTGTGCAGGCTTTGAGAGCTTCTTACAGGTACAGTACCAGATTCTGACCAGAGATGATGCATACTAACGTGGCTGCAGCCTCGGACAAGAACCGGTCCTCAAGGGTATCTCCATGTCGGTTGCGCCGAAGGAGCATATCGCGATCTGCGGACGGTCAGGAAGCGGCAAGACTTCCCTGGTCCTGGCTATGTTGAAGATGCTGCCGACTACAGAAGGGCAGATCGTTATCGACAATATTGACATTGCATTAATCAGTTGTAGTCAACTGCGGCGAGCTGTCAAAGTCATAAGCCAAGATCCTCTGCTACTACCTGGCACCTTCCGCTTCAACATGGACCCAACTCTTCTCGCGCCCGACCAGGAAATGATTCGAGTCCTCAAGCGCGTTGGCTTATGGGATATTGTCTCCCAACACGGCGGATTAGACTCGGAGGTGGATACGTCGGCTTGGTCGGCAGGTCAAAAGCAATTGTTTTGCTTCACGAGAGTAATGATCAAGAAAGGGCATCTCCTCATCTTGGACGAAGCCACAAGCAGGTTAGTCTTGAATTTCTGTGATGATGATAGAATCTTATTGACGTGCTTCAAGTGTCGACCTGGAGACGAGCGTTGCCATGCAAGAGATCATCGATAGCGAGTTCAAGGATTTCACGGTTTTGTCGATTATGCATCGACTGGATCAGGTCATGAAGTACGATAAGGTTGCCGTGTTCGATCAGGGAGAATTGGTCGAATTCGACGAGCCTGGAAAGTTGATAGCGCAGGACTCACGCTTCGCTGAGCTTTGGAAGCTGCATAAGTCGGAAGGACAGGGGGCGGGGCGTATGTTGTAGACTAGATACCACGACTTATGGCCGGCCAAACCCCTTGGCCCGCAGAAAGCTTCTTTTTCGCTGCTCTGACAGCTCTCGCACTGCCATGGACTTTGCGTCGTCAAAATTATCATATTGCTCAAAGCACATCGTATACATCACAAACACCGACAGTGAGAGCTGCTCTTGCGTACTCGGCACGTCTCAAGACACCCGAAACAGCTCAGCGGGCTGAATGGAGGAAATGCGCTGGCTATGGTGAGTCCGCGCACGTCGATGACATGCCCAAGAAATGCTAACGCTGTCTCCAGAGCTCACCTCCTTCCGCCACACCCACGATGCGGCCCGTAAACTCATTCGACAGGAAGGTGGAAGATGCCAAACCCAGCAAGAGGTGTGTCTCGTTCCTCCCACCTACGCGCGCCATCGCCTCGCCCTCTGCTCTGCATGATGTGTTAAACACAAATGGGAATCTCTCCGAAATACAATGAGGAGAAAGCAAGATTTGTATCTCTGATCAGGCAGAATGGGCATCGCTGTGCACAAATCCCCTATATTTCTGCTGGCATATCTGGAAATCATCCAGGCCCGCATGCGTCAGCAGCAGAAGTGGCTAGACGTGACGACTGACACGCTTTGCCGCAGTGATATCAACTGGCTCATCATGGACTACCTCGTTTCCGAAGGCTACCCGGGAGCCGCCGAGAAGTTCGCCCAGGAAACTAATATTTGCAGTCCCGCCGACATGGACAGCATCAGGGAACGCGTGCGCATTCGAAACGCTATTCACGCCGGCAGGATCGACGAGGCTGTGGAGATGATCAATGAAGTGGACTCTGAGGTATGCTTCTCCTTCCATTTTCCCTCCCCCACCGAAATGATTAGCTCTTGTTTCATGCACCACTCATATACCTTCGGGTGTTGATGAGAAACAAACTACACTTCAGTCCTCAGTATGATCTTCACAAGTCATTCAAACATACATAGAAGGAGTATGTTCTTGTGCATCTCGCTGATGATGCCAAAAACAGATCCTCGATGACAACCACCATCTCCACTTCGACCTCCTTCAGCTGCAGATCATCGAGATGATACGAGCCATCATCAACAAGCCTGGTTCATTCCAGGTCTCCGAATTCAAACCGGTTCTCGAAGCAGCCACGTATCAGCTCGCACCACGCGCACCAACCGATCAGAAATACCAGCAAGCAGTGGACCGCACCATGTCGCTGATGGTATTCCCAGTGGAGAAGATGCCGCCTGAGATCAAAGAACTGCTGGACCTAAAGCTGCGCGAGAAGGTCGCAAATAATGTCAACAAATACATATTGGAGAAGCGAGGCGAAAGAAGCGAAGCAAAGATCTTCAATCTTGTACGGGCTCGCGCTTGGGCCGAAGCACAGGCTAGAGAAGCCAAGGTCGACCTTCCACAGAACATCCCAATTGGATTGGATGGAGACGCTACGGCGCAGGTCGCTGGTGATGTTATGGTGCAATGATGGATACATGATACGATGAGTTCATGAAAGCTTGGGTTTAGCGATGGCGCTGGGGGCCTTTTTTCTCACCTTCATCGGTGCACGACAATTGAAATACATGATTCACAAGACAATGAAAACATCTTTCCATTCTTGATCGCAGCACCATACTGCCGCTGACGCTCTACAGCACGTCAATCAAGTCTCCTCCACCCAACCTTCACATCAACACTCATGGATTTCACCTTGAGCTTTCCGACCTCATCACCCTCGTCCTCCTTCGGACCGTCCACTCGCTCAACCCTCCGCTTAAGGCTATACATCCTCGACTTGATCTCCTTTTAATCTGTCTATACTGCTCCCTTCCGCATAGACAATCTAAATCTTTCGCCCACCCACGGAATCAAACACTTTGCACGGAATCCAAAGCCGCAGCCTCTTTCGCAAGCGCCGTATCTCTTTCCGGAGGATTTTGCACGTATCCGCAATTTTTTCCTTTATGGTGAATGGGGTTGAGATCTGCGTTGAGATGTTGATCCTGATCGGCATATCACTATCCACACATGTAGAGGACCTGTTTTCGGCGGGCTTCCCGGCATCCGTTGCAGGCTCTTTTGCAAACTTCCATATCCTGGTCGGTGCTGTGGGGTGATTGGGTTGGCGCAGGTGGATGTTGGACGGGTTCGTGGGGTCGTGAGATTGATGATGAGGTCTCAGTGGCGTTGAGGTGCGGTGTATGACGGTGAGAGCAGTGAACGACAGCTTTGGAGGTCGAAATTGAATGATGCAGGATATCACATGCTGGATGGAGGCTTCACTTCGAGCATCACATGCTAGCTTTGGCTGCTATATAACTTTCTTCCGCCTCTAAATTTATTCTTCGACTTATCAATAACTTCTAAGCCGCTGGATGAAGACACCACGCAACTGAACCAAGCACGGCGACTTGAGCCATATCTGCACTGCGCTCGAGAAGACCTTGCACATTGGCCAGCGTCAAGCTACAAAGAGACCAACGCAAGGCTCGGAAGTTCTTTTCCCCATCACAAGATTTCCTTCCATAGCAGAAGCGTCACCTTTCAAGATGTCGAAACGAAAGAACGATATCCTATTCATGATCGATGACAGCGAACTTAAGCCATCAGCCGCGAATTTCTGGCACTCGGCACTGGCATTGACACGAGAAAGTTGGCCTGGTCCACCGTTGATGATCGCATCCTTGGCGAGAGCGTAGCCGAGAGCGTTGTATAGGACACCTTCGTGGCTGTTGTAGATTGTGCCGCCTGGGAGGAAAGGTGTGCAGACGCTTTGGAGCTCGGTGTTGGAGACGCCGCCGTCTCCAGGGTTTAGGAAACCGGAGGCATTAGGGTCCTCTTGGGGCTGGACGATTTCGTCGAAGATGCTGTAGACGTTCGTGGTTGGGACGTAGGACATGTCACCGCCGTTGTTGCGGAGGGTGCGAATGAAGGTGCTGTCGTAGTTTTGCTGGGCGACGGCTGGGGTGCAGCCTGGTGTTTCAAAACCTGGGCAGAGGAGCTGGGCGAAGATTGTGCCATGGTAGTCGGGCGAGATGGCGATCTTGTTTATGAGGTTCTTGCGGGTTGATGGCCAGTACTTGAGTGCCCATTGGGAGTCAATAGAGCCTGCGGACCAAGACACGGAGTTGACTTTCTTGCCTGTGATTGATGAGACGTAGTTGATGGCGTAGGCCACATACTCAGCAGCGACTTGAATGTCTCCCAAGTTCTGGCGAGGAATATTAACGTAAACTGGGTCCGCAACCTTTTGAGCCTTGAAAAGTTTGCCATAGTTTGGTCCGAAGTTTTGACCAGCCACGGCACCGGTACCTGGCAGGAACAAGACGGGTGGAATCCTGCCATAAGTAAAGTCTGGTGGGATATAGATGACTTGTCGCAGCTGAGCCTCACTCAAATCATATGGCGCATCGCCGGGAATGTTGTAAATGTTCTGCCAAAGTCAGTACAAAGTATAGTTCAACGGAGTATGGGTCAGCTTACACTCCTAGGTGGGGGATTGAAGTTCATGCTGCTGCTCTCGAGCAAGTACGCCTGGGCGATGGTCACATAGTCGCCGCCTGCGAGACCATTGAGCAAAATCTCGGCTCCATTCTTGAAGATGTCGCCTGGATTGGCCTCAGTAATCTTTTGCAATTCCGCCTGCATTTCTGGGATTGAGCTTGGGCCTGGAGCTGGAACAATATTCGTGAAGATAGCTTTTCCTGCTTCGATCCCTGCCGACAAAGATTTGGCATCGGCGGGGAGGCTCGAGAAGGCTGCGTCCAACTGGCTTTGGTTCCTGATAGCGGCTGATGTCGTGGCCCGGCGAGCCTCAACGACGTTTGCTGCCTCCTGCTCAGTGGGTGTAGGTACAGCCAGGGCTGATGCGGCCAGGCACGCCAGTGCTGCTCCTTTCATGATGGCCATGTTCCAATGCAACGATGTAGACAGGTGCGGTGTCGGTTCGGATCAGTTGGATCACAGGACGGTGCTGTACAGAATTGCGGGCTCGTCGCCATCATGATATACCTCTCTCCATGGTCTTTCGTGCCGAGGCACCTAACAGGCCCAGTAGTCTCTACTTAGTCTACTCACTATTCCACCGCAGGTGGTACTATCCTAACAAGCATCCAGTTGCAGTGCGAGCGCACATCACGTCCAAAGCGTTCTTTTGCATAGCCTTTCATACTATGCCAGTCTTGTCCTCGGAAGTTTTGAATCGAGGCTCTTAGCTGACATGAATATACACTCCTAGCATATGGTTGTTCAGCAGGATCGACCAAACGGCAACTGATCTGGGGATGGTATTGAGTTTAGAAAGGTGCCGGCCTTGCTTCTCTCGCAGCCTCTTTTGCGCCACCTCCACATCATCAGATGCCTGGTCCAGACTCCAAAGCCATTGATGGCGTCGTTATATGTAAGAGGCTTGAGAGTTCTTTGGGTGCGATCGTCTGTCAAGAAGAAGCCTGCCGCGGCTGTTCACCGACAATGTTTCTCACGCCAAGGCGAGGCTAGAACTAATTAGAATAGAGATCGCCAGCGGGGTTCTTACCAAAGCTTGTCTCTTTTGAAGAGGCCGGCCTTGGCACGAGAAGTCCTGTTCTTTGGTAAACCATCTGCTCAGCATGCGGGACTCCCATCCACCATCACACAAGATACTTCGATTAGTGCAAGGACACAGTGTTCCCATCAAGGTCCAGGTCCAGGTCCAGGAACTTTCCGTCGAGTCGAAAGATGAGCAGTACCGACATTATTAGAACTATTGAACTCACCAATTCTAGGCGTTGGAGACTGCACCAGAAGATGGATATTTGTAATTCTAGAGCTGTACAGACGTGCCTCTTGTCTTCGTAAATCGTTCCGTCATCATTTCCTCTTCCGATTTGGACTGGTCTCCATTAGATCTTGTAGCTGTTCTCTCGCCTTCGCTTCGCGCTGGTCGAAGGCGCCATTATATATTCTGGGAAGCACCCGTTTTGAATCTGGGTTGTAGTTAGTATGAGACATCCCGATCCGCTCAAGTAGTACACTTACTGGCATGGTCGTCGTCAAATTCCAGCGACTCTGCGCCCTTCTTCTTGGCCTCTTTTACAGCATCCTCCAATAGCCCGCTGCCAACACCCTTCCCTCGATATTTCAGCTTGACTGTCCACGCCTTAATCAGGCCGCGCCATGCCTTCCTCTTCTTTGTTCTGCTCTCGCCGGACACCCATTCGATCAACACGGCCCCGATGACTTCGTCTCCAAATTTCGTGACCAAAAAGTCTGCATCTCCCGCCCAAGCCCAATTAATGTCTTCTGCCCTGAGGATGTATTCTTGCGACCAGATTCGGCATCCTGCTAAGCCAGCCATTAGGATACCAAGAACCGTCGAGCCGACCATCAACCAATCGTAGCCTTTTTCTGTCAGCCAGCGTCCCACGAAGGCCAATACACCAATCATTACCGCCATGTTCAGCGGGTGAAATATGAGCGCTCGGTTGGCTGCATTGCGCTGCTGTGCGATGCTATCTGCCACGAGCTTGAGAGCTTCCATTCTTTCGAAATCGTCTGTCGCGAGATACGAGCTCAGCTCTGGCACGCCTGCCAGAGGGTCTTCGGGTGTGACCTTATCGGTGGTTTCAGCGTCCATGACTGAATCGACGGAGCCCGACAGAGGAGATGGAGGCGGCAGGGATGTTGCAGATCCGCGCATGGAATTTGGCGTGGAAATCGGACTCGGCGGCGGGGAGGCGTGCAGTCGTAGATTCGTTCGCAAAGATCCAAAGAAAGCTGGTGTTTTCCCCATCAGCACACGGATGCGATACGTGTGACAGCAGTACGAATAAACATTTGGAGAGCTTGCCGAAGCGCCATTGAAAGCCTCAAGTGAGGCTAGCAACTGCACTTAATTTTGAAACTAGAAAAATACTGCAAACGCGCTCACATACCAGCCGAGGTCTTGAATCCGGGAATTGCGCTGGGATCGACCAGCACTTTTGAATTGAATTCGTAAATTCTCTGCTTCTGAAGCTGGACACGTGTAAACTCCTCCCGAGGCGCTAGACGGAGGGGAGTGATGTAGCTGCTCGCGTGAGCGTGGGACGGATGTAAGTAGGTAGTCGTCGTTGTTGTTGTTGTCGCTGTAGAGGAATAGCCATTCGCGAGCTGCATATCAAGGAAGTGACCTTTAGGATGAAGACGACCCATCCCTCACACTACCCAGCAGCCGACTCGGACGTGTCGGCCAGGCAAAGCAGCGTGAAAGGCGCACGACCAAAAGCAGCAGCGCATCACAGAGCGCTCTGTCGATGAATTGAAGGTTTAGCGGGCAACGTGCCTATTTGACTGGCAGCAGACAGCTCAGCAAAGCAACGATAGTGGTCGGCTAGCACTGAAATAAGTACGTAGTGACGCGGCAAGGCTGGCCTGGACCACAAACCCGAGCGAGTTTTAGGTGTGAAAAAAAAAACCTGTTAAAAAAGACCTTCGCTCGCTCTCCGGACGTTTTATCTAATCCAAGGGACATGGTCCATCATCCAACAAGAAACCTCCAGCTGATTAGGAGCAGCTTATCGCGATAGCAGCATGCTGCAAGAGCATTTCAGTGCAAGCGCCAAAAGCTGCATAGAACATGCTTTAGGCTGACGCAGCTGTCCCATCAATGATCATGATAGCGGGAAGGGTCGAAAAGCCATCGCACGTCGAGCCAATGGAAGATTCCTTACCTGGTCATTCACTCGCTGAAGCTAGCCGAGCTTCGACCACCTTATACGTCTATTGTCGCCATCGTAGCTCGACGTTCGAAAAACAACAGTCGCGTCGTGACTGTGCCCCTCTCGCGCAGATCGAGCATAAGGATTACGGACAGGACAGGACAACGGCGAAACTTGAAACACCAGTGCTGAGGCATGTAAGCACGATGACAGCATTAAGACACGCTCTTCATTAGTCATGCTGTGTACTTCAGTACATGCGACTTTCTCGCTCTGATGAACGTCACACAGGCTGTCTGGGGCATCGGGAACGATACAGTCTAGCCCATTTATAGCGATATCGTATATAGCGATATCCTAGCCTTTACGATATTAAGTCTGCTAACGGACGATTTTAGGTGAGTGTAACGATATACCGGATATCGATACGATCCTGCTAACAGTAGGGGTAGACGCCTACGGAATATCGTTATCTACTATGCCTCTAGCCGGTCTAAGCCCTAGAGGTCTAATAAAAGGTGGGTCTTAGACCCATATAATGTGCCAAGATCGTGCAATATGCCTATACTGCGGCTAAATTAGTAGCTTGGTACGCCGATATCCTCAACATAACGATATTTTGAGGTGCTAACCAAGCTATCGGTATATCCAGGTTAGCCTGTAGCCTATCACCTAGAAAACTACCCGATCCACCGGACAATCAAAACATTCGAGTGGTCTGTCGGGGGGGTCTCACTAGATATACATATGATACAGATTCGTAGAGCGGCTTCCTATATGCAGGTGACAGATGATAGCACGCTTAGGCTTCTCCTCGCCTAATGTTACTCAGTCAGTACGAATCCTCTACCAGCCAGCCAGCCAGCAGCTATCATAGAATATCCTCAGGGTTCTCCCTATGTCATCACCTAGCACAGCTGTCCAACAGAAACGACGCATCTTCTTAACGGAGTGCTAACCCACAAGGATAGCCAGACAATAGCAAGTAATCCGACTGGACAACCATGCTCGAGCGATGACCACCCGTTCTCGACAGGACTATGATATGACTGACAGCGGAGGCCGGAACTTTAAGGACGTACTTCAATCCGGAGACAACTCTACACTATTCGAAAGGGAGAGAGCATTTTAAACGGGTGTAAAGAGGAGTACAAATAATCGGCGGCGTCCTACGTCCATCGTTAATCTTCCGTATAATTTATCCATTCCCATTCCCATTCAATTCCATGCCATGCATGCCATGCGCATTACTTCGCCATCGCTCAAATTTCAAAGTCCAAACCCCTACGCTGCACCAGCAGCATTTGGTCGCATAACTCCCATGGAAACGCCTCATCACAAAAGAACATTTCTTTCTTTCGCCTTGAGAGAGAAATCCAATCTGTGTCGCATGTCTTGGTCGCTCCACTCAAAAGAGCTTCATCACATATAAACAAGAAGCAAAGCAGCAGAATCGCAACAGCGCTGCAGCAGCCATTTCAATCATTGCTGTGCGGGGATGGGAATTGTATCGTAGCTCCCTTGTATATCGCAAAATCGGCCATTTCCACCGACCAACCACCAGAGTCGAATGCGTGAGCCTGGTGTTTCCAAGCTCCAAGGGCCATTCGGATGTGCCAAAGAAATCATTCCTTGCTCACTACTGAGGCAGTCGCGGAGGTGCAGTATTCCGTCATGGAATTTCCAGATCAACTGCGTCAGCCGAATGGTTGCGGATGCTTCTTCTCTGGATTGGTACGCGAATCCTTGTCGTGAAGGTGCCTCGTGTGAAGGTGCACGACTTTCGCAAGTCGCAGTCAGATTTCGCCGGTTTGTGTCTCATGGATGTGTGCATCGACACTAGGAAGCGTTGCTAGGCTGTAGGGTGTGCGTATGGTTTGGCGCCTTGACAATCTCTCCGTCCTCTTGTTGTCTACACACAAGGGCGTTTTGGACCCACGGGTCGGCCAAAATGTCGTCCATTGTAGCACGCTTAGTGGGATCTAGCTCAAGCATGCGACCAATGATGTGTCTCGTCTCGCGTGGCAGCAACCTGAGGAGTCTCACGGGACCCTTGATGGTGGGCTGAGAATCCGAATTTGAGGCTGTAGTAGTCCTGCTCGCCGACTCACTGCCAGGTTGACTGCTGCCAGTGTGATGGTGATGATGATGCTTGTGCTCGGAATTCGAGTCGTCCCCGCTAGGATTGCGTGAAGGCGGTGCAGTCGCCGACTTGGCAGTCATGGAACGGCGATGGGAGTCGAGCAGCTTGTCTTGGTCTGGGTCTGGAGGTGAGACGAAAAGGCGGTACGAGTTGTCGGAAATCCTGGGGGCTTTCCACGGGAATCTGCGCAACGTCATACAGCAGAAGATGATGGCTATCGACCAGATGTCGGCCGGCCGCGGATCATATCGTGCGTGGTCGTACACCTCGGGTGCCAGGTAAGGATCTGAGCCCACGACGCCTGTGTCACAATGTCAGCACAACCTGGCGGGATGGGAGCGCTGTCGATCACTTACCCGATGCTAGGACGATGTCGTTCTCGAATGGATATCTGAAGACGACCGCGCTGCCAAAGTCGATGAGCTTCATAATGCCATGTTCGCTGATGACAACGTTGTCGAGTTTCAGGTCGCGGTGAGCCAGACCCATACTGTGAAGGTACAGGACACCACTCAGAATCTGCAACGTCGAGCAGGTGATCTCTTCACGACCCATCTTACCGGTCATGACGGTTGCAAACAAGTCGTATGGTGCGTACTCCATCACCTCGTACCACTTGCCCTTCTCGTGTACAATGTCGATCGTCTCGATGATATTTCCGTGATGCAGCGTCGAGCCAATGCAGAACTCGGCGGTGACCTTCTTATTGTACTCCCGTTCGCTCTCATAGGCGTGTCGATCTCGGAACTGCTTGACTGCGAAGACTGTGCCATCCCCACTGCGCTTCATCAGTCGCACGGAGCCACCTGCGCCGGAACCAAGCATCTTTCCAAACTTGCCATACTTTGACTGAAGACCGTGATCGTCGGCGAATGGTACACTAGGCTGATCGCCTGTGTTGGTGTGAGTAGGTGTTCTAGTGCCTGACGAGCCACCATTTGATCGTGATGATAAATCCTTCTCCTCCTTCTTATGCCTGTGATCACTGCCGAAGCCCTTGAAGAAGCGCTTGAGGTTTGACTTGGAGCTGGAATGGTGGTGGTGGTGGTGGTGGTGATGGTGGTGCTGTCCCTTCTCGTCGACGGTTGAAGAGCTGTCGTTGTGGTCTTTCTTGCCGCCGAAAAAGCTGGAGCGCTTCTCATCTTGCGAAGCGCCAAAGAAGTTCGTACGCTTGTCGTCCTGCGCGATCTTTGCCTTATTGATGTCAGTACCGGAACCCGATCTGGGCAGGGTGGGCATGCCAGGTAGAGGAGGGCCTTGTCCAGAATTGGCATAGCCCTGTGCTGGATCTCTATCGCCGAATCTGTATTTTGAATAGGAGTCTGAGGCCGCGACCTGCTGCGACTGTCGCTTGCCCGTCGCCTTGCTGGCATCTGAAGATGGCGTGTATGGTCGAGGAGTTCCAGGTGCTGTGCTGGCGGGAGTACCGCTGGTGGGAGAATGGTCTTTGGAAGGAGGCTGTGAATCTCCAGCGGGCCCTAGTGAGTGCGCAGGCTGTTGCTTGGGATGACTGGATACGGGACCGGCTGTGTCGTTCCGAGCTGGCGATGCTGACCGCTGCGGCGTCATAATATCCTGCGGCGGCCGCACAGCCGGAGCACTGGTGGGCGGCTGCTGCTTGTTCCCGCCATCTCGAGATTGAGTGGCCGCTGGGGTCAGCGGCGGCGAATGCACTGCGGAGGTAGGTGGTGATGTCTTCGGGGTATGGTCGACACTTCCGGCGTGCAAGTATCTTCTCTGGGGAGTGGCCGAGCCACTTGGCACCTGCGTACGGCGAAGTTTGTCAGCAATCCATCTGACGGGATGGCATTGTGAGAGCCTGGTCATCACAGGCTGTAGGAGGTGAAATGGGAAAAGTAGAGAATGGAGGTTGCACTTACTCTGGAAGCAGGCTGTGAACCGGGCAGAGATATCCTCTCAAACTGGTGATGCGCGGCTCTGGCTTGTTGCAGCTGCGACTGGTTGGCGAGTTGAGTGCGCAGTGCTGCCAACTCTTCCTTCTGAGCGTCATGGCGCTGGGCGATGTCGATGTCCCTGGTCCCCTGCTCGGCCGGGATGAAGGCTTGCTTGATCTTATCCATGTCGGCGTACAATGATGCGTGCCTGATCGGAAGCCGGTGACGCGAGACAGATTACGGTATTGTTGCAGGCTCAATTGAGCGCTGCCGTGGTGATCCGCTGGGTGCGGTGCAGTGCGTACAGCGACAATGCGACAATTGTGCAGATTGACAGTGGTCGACGTCAGTTGATGGTGGGTGATGGGCGGCGATTGGCTTGCGGACTGGCGCGCCGTGTTTCCAGAATAGCGACGGCGCGCAATGCAGGGCGTGGCGGTGTGGGAGCGGGCGTGAAAGGACTGTAGAACTACAGGGCGAGAGGTGGTGTAGTGCTATGTCCAAGGTGATGAGTGTGCGGGCGGAGGGGCGGAGGATGCTTCGAAGAATGACTGTTGCTGCTTATACAGCTCCAAGCGATAGAATATGAGGCCTGCTCCCTCGAATGCGTGTGATTAGTGAGACAACGATTGAGAGAGCAAATATCGTCGCAAATCAAAGTTTCCAAGCATCGTCAGCATCTGCGCTGCGCTGCCGTACATGTACTTCTACACAACTAGAATATGATAAGCCTTTCGATTTGCCCCACGCATCAGCCAAGGCCAAGGCAAGGTGAAGAAACCTCCCCGGTACATTCTCGGACTTATGCTGTCTTCTTTGATGCATCGCTATCGCTATATGCGGCAATCCGTTTCCGAACCTCGTACGCAGTAGTCGTATCATAGACTTGTCCTTTGTCTGCCGCACACCTTTGCAGTACCATATGATAGTAGTGAGCCTGGCAACGGACACACGCTACTTCCATGTCCTGCCGATGAGTGCCCGCTCATCTCGCTTTGTTGAGCACGGCACTCGTAATGGCCTGCGGTTGGCACGGCAGCAGCCTGGAACCGTCGCCAGAGAATTTCTCTTCCGGACCATCCTCGCTCTTGTCATCATAGTAGTAGTCATCATACTGCACGCGTTGCCTTCGAGAAGAAGACTTGCTACAAATATTATAATTCTGCCGTGCCTTTCACATGTTCCTAGCTACAGTATTAGTCATACAGTATGCTCCACTTCCCGGCAGAAACATGTTTCTACATCACCAGCAAACCTTCATCCGAGGAACGTGTCAATAAACTCTCGGATCTAACTTATGATTAATCGAAGCAACAGCCACGATCTGGTTGCTGACATTTCCGGTAGCGACAGCCTTGTCGAAATTTTCCATTCCTCGGTAAGCCGAGACTTTTTTTTCGCGCCGCGTCTTCCATGCCGAGGTCAATGATCGCAGGCTTGGCATTATCGAGCACTCGGCTCGGCTACCAGAATTGATCCTCAATATAATCCTAGAAAATATCGACTTCCACGATCCGTCTATGTGGCTGCGAGTGCAAAGACCAGGCATCTCATCTTCAAAACAGCAGACGAGATCCTTATGATACGTGTCGCAACTATGCTTATTTTACCAAATTTACATCTGCCTAGATGCCGTATGAAGCTCAAAAACACTTTTATTACGCGAGCGAAAGAACCAAACGTATATGCTCCTTCTTCTAAGTCACACGCACTCAAAACCACAAAACCGCTCCACCACAACCTCAAACTCGTACATGTACATCCCGATTCCCAGAGCCCGAAGAGAACTTTCCTTCCCGGTGTAGAACCACACACGACAACGAGGCGAATTTTGGGGCCGAGGCTGTGTACATGTAGGGTGGTTTTTCCTCTGACTTTGGACTGCGAGTTGTAAGGATGAGGGAAGTGCGATGAAGAAGATTCGATGAATCGACAATGATTGTCAGTTGGGGATGAGTGTGATGCTTCTTCAGCAGCCGAGTGCAGTGGGAGGATTTCTGTAGCGAAGGTATGTATGTATGTAGGTAGGTAGGTATATAGCCCTTTTCATAATAATGTAAGACCGAGTACAGAGCGGAAGACACATAGCGACGAACGGAACGAACAACAGGATACTGCTACTCGTCGTTCAAGGGGAGAAAATTTCTGGCCTTCGCGGAATTTCTTTTTTCTTATCTCGGTGTCCATCGAGGTACAATTTCCATGGGTCGCTGCTGCTGCATGCGTCGTTGTCGAAGCACAAACATGACCAGCGTCAAGGCAATCCACCCGAGAAATAGAACGCAGTTGTAGTTGAAGTTGCCTCGGTCGACATGGTAATGTACCGGCCAGAACGACCAGAATAAGGCCCAAGTCGCGTAAAACAACGCCACACAATTGATGGCAAATCCAGCCTTGCCTAGCGACCAGGATGCGTTTGGCAGCTGTTCGCCACGAAACCGTTTCCGCACGAGACTGCCAATTGCTAAAAGGTAGCTGGACATCAAGGTCGATGTTGCGAGGCCAAGGATTGTACTGGATGCGGCTGAGGCGCCGATGGTGACGAAAGAGATCACGGTGGTGGAGAGCAGCGTAAGGTAGATGGCGTTCAGTGGGACTTTGAGCTTTGGGTGGACGTTGCTGATCCAGGGTGAAAAGAACAGTGCTTGATCTCGACTGGAGAACTCTTAGCAAGATCTTGCATGCTTCAAGCTGCGAATTGTGGCTTACCCGAATGAGAAAAGGTGTCTCGAAGTGGTGACCATCGTGCTCACCGCGTTCATCAGGAGCATCGAAAGGACCAGGATCGTGAAGCCGAGTGTAGCCTGTTCGGAGACCATTGCGCCCTTGAAGACGCTGACTAATGGATGTGTGACATCCGTGCCGAGTCGAAGTTCGCCCATGTTGAAAACATATGTGATCAGCAGCAGCAAGGTCGGCGGCATGTTTGCCAAGAAGCTCCAGAAAATACAACGCGGCAAGATCGATTCGGGCTCTTCGACCTCTTCAGCAATGTGGACCACAGCCTCGTTACCGGAGACAATGAACATTGCAGGAAGCTGTCCTACTAGCACAGATGTTGCGAGCGATGGCCACCCTCCGCCATTGTCGGTGAATTGAGTGAAAACCTCGGAGGCCGATTTCTTGCGTGCCATGGTCCATAGGATGATGACGATCGGTATGAAAGCATAGATATGGCAAATGGCGAAGAAGCCCTCGGCCAGAGAGAGATGGGCAGCGGCGAAGGCGGTGAAGGAAGATACACAGAAGGCGATGGCAATCGTCAGGAGACTATGTTGCCACTGCTTGTATTCGAAGCTGGGACGCGTGAGCCAGCAAAGAGCCAGTATGATTCTTGCGGACCAGTAACACGTCGCTGTGAATCTTGCCTGCCAGCCGATGGAGCACAATGTTCCGGCACCGTAAGTCAGTAGCCGGCGATACTTGGAGTTGGCAAATTCTGCGACCCATTGATAAGGCCCGCCAGCAACTGGAACCATGGAGCTCATTTCAGCCAGGGAGAGTACAATGAAGAGCTGGCCGATGTAGCACCAAATCATAGACCAGAAGAATCCCGCCGTGCCTCCATTGGTGAGTGCCATCGAATTGGCTGCGAGCAGGGCTTCCCACGTGCCAGTCACGAGCGAGGTGAAGAAAATGGTAGAAATAAGCCTGAAGTTGCGCTGCACTTCTTTCTTGCGGTTGACGGGGGCTGTCTTCTGGAAGTCACTTGATAGGCATCTCGCTAGACGTCGATGTGAATGGCTGAGATGTGGTGAGGATGATGATGATGATGATGGGGTGAAGTCGCTGTCATTCCGTGCCGTTGGAGGGATTTCATCGTTTTGAGCCAAATGTGGTGTGAGGAGGGGCGTTCCAGGTTCAGGGTGAGATTGCATGTCAAGAAGCTGCGTGTAGGTATATTGCGATGTCATGGCTGCGGAATGAAATTGAGGGCGTAGCTGGCGATGCCGAGGCAAGACTCGCAGAGCGTGCCTGCTTGAGGAAGTGTAGTTTTACTGGTGTGGTGTGGTGTGGTCCATGTCGTGATTTCCTGCACCTAGCATTCGGTGGTTCTATCAGATATTGGACGACTCCTCGTCGTTCACCTTGCTTGCTTCTAGTCCTCGATGGCGGCCTTCGACCTTCCTAGTGGCGCTTGCTTCATTATCGTTGTAAGTGTTTCAAGAGGTGCAAGGCACGCCGTCTCCGACACAAGCTGACCCTTATACTCTTCGCTTTTAGGTATGCATGGTTGCATTGGTCTGGTCCATCTTCACATTCTTCATCCGCTTGTGCCTCCGCCTCAAAGTCAACGGACCTCTCGGCTGGGACGACACGGCTTGCGGAGTTGCGACGGTACGCTCGATTCGAGCACTGCATTCTTCTTGATGCTTTGTGCTTCACTTGGAAACTAATCCTTGCAGATTATTGCCGTGACGCAGTCATGCATTACTCTGGCCGCTGTTCACGAGGGTCTGGGATATGAACAAGCCAAAATCTCAGCCGAACACCTTAATCTATTCTTCATTCTCATCTGGCTCGGCCACCTGTTCTACATCGCCGCCATGGCAGTTGCCATGCTCTCGATTACGTTACTCATCTGTCGTATCGCGAATTCTCGGCATCATCTCATTCTGGGATATTCGATAGCTGGTGCCATCGGCGCATGGACAGTCGTATCACTCTGCCTCGTGGCCTTCGTGTGTAAGCTGCCTCGACCATGGTACGTCAACTCTCCAGCAACATGCCTCAATCGAATGGACATCTGGCTGGGAAGCTCAATCGTCAACGCGCTATTGGAAATCAGCAACGTGGCAACGGCTTAGCATATCGTGTGGAATGTGCAGATGCCACTTAGGCCAAAGATCTGCATCCTTATCGCTTTCACGCTGCGGCTGCTGTAAGCTCTCCTGTCACATGTGGAGTGTTGGTGACTAACGGTGCTTCAGAGTCCTACCGCCAATGTCAGTCAGAATGCAGTACATTTACTTTGCCATTCATTCCCAAGACGCCACGCTCAGCCGCGTGAATATGGTCGTACTTTCGCAGATCACAATGCATCTCAGCATAATACTTGCGACAGTTCCTTGCGCCAAACCACTCTTCATAGTCTTTGAAGCAGGAATCTTCAAAAACCCTCATGAACCTCGAAGAAAGACACGGCATCGAATCCAGGACACACAGGATAGCAGACCGGGAAGGCCGCCTCCGTGCTCGTAGGACAGACGGGCGACATTCGCCAAGAAATCATCAACGCCTGCCTTCCAGCAGCAGCAGCGAGAGCAGCGAGAGCAGCAGCAGCAGAAGAAACATGTCAGTATCAGACTGATGCCGCTATATTGGAATCACAGACAAACCTTTGCGCCACGAGGTGTCGTCTCGATTCCGCCTCCCGCTTACCACCATCACGATCGATCCCGTGGATCTTTTTCCGGCATGTCTGGTCTCTGGACGTCGTCATCCTCTAGCAATCGCTCCATGTTCGGACCGCCGCGGTCGCGACTGCGACCGTGGATTCCACGACTGCGACCATGGATTCCAAGTCGAGACCAGAGCCAAGAAAGCCATGTGTCATCCTCAGCCAGCCATACCAGCCAGCTTCCACGTGACTATGATGACAGGTTGTGTGTTCTGCGGCCGGACGATACGCGAATGGTCACCACAATTCAGCATGACCCAGTCGGTGCAGCTGAAGCAGCGAGAAGAGTGAGATCATCGGATGACGAGGAAGAGGGTAAGGAGCGTGCGAAAGCAGCAATTCAGCAGACCACTGAAGTTCAGGTCCAATTTGAAGAAGCCGGGCCAGAAGAGAACTCCTGCGTCCGTGGAAAAGGCAAGGGGGAGTCAATATGAATAGGTGGGCTTTGCCCTTGTGATTGTGAAACGGAATACAGCACGTACCTGGGTATCGAAACAACAGAATCCTTCCCTGGCTGAAGCCTACTCGCCCGGATGTATGAATTCTGAGGCCTAGAAGTCTGCTTCGAACCGTCTCTATTGCTGGTACCGACGGGAAAGAGACTATGCAGGTCAAGTGTCCTTATCACTTCCACCATCATCATCATCTTCCTCATTCTCAACTCGTCTCCCATTCACCCCCTTCTCCACCTCCGGCACAAGCGAATCCATATACTCCTTATCCTTGCCCACCAATGTCACAGTATTCCTCGGCTTCCCCCATCTCGGATAACTTCCCACCTTCACCCCCTTCTCATCAACCTTTTTCTGCAACTCAGTCAAATACTCCGCCACTTCACTCTCAGCCAAAGGAGTCGAGAACAAGATTCTGTAAACTCCTTTACCTTCGGGATCTACCAATCTTGGTAATATCCTGGGCTTCAAACCCGTCAACATCTTTTCGAATAGGCGTGGAATCCCAGGCAGGATGTGTATGTTCCCGTTCACGACACTGATCGGAACCCAGAGATCATCATCCACGAAGATGACTTGATCCTCATCCTCTAAATTCTTGTCATACGGCAATTGAATCATCCTCAATTTCGCCCTTCGAGCAGGAGAATCTACATCCCAGCTGAAATCTTTCTGTGAAGGGTGGGGTTTGCTCAATCTCTTCATGCGTTCGTAAGCGGCGTCGTGGAGAGTGAGGGGGAGATCGAAAGCTTTGGCGATGGATTGGTAGGTTATGTCATCGTGGGTAGGCCCAATGCCTCCTGACGTTACGACGAAATCGTAGGTTGAAGACATGCGGCGTGTGGCTTCGATGATTTCGGATTCGTCGTCGGCGATGACTTCGACGCGTTTCAAGGCGATGCCGAGAGAGAAACAGTATTTTGCGAACCAGGCTGAGTTCGTGTCTACGGTCTAGATGATCACTTCTGGTTTAGTGAGATGTGGTTTCGCATTGCTGTGAATGCTGGAATGGGATGCAAGGGTTTAAGAGTATTGTTGTTTACCTTGCCTCCGAGCACTTCATCGCCAATGATTATGCATCCTGCTGTATGGATTTGTCTTTTGCTCCGTTCAGCGGCCATGCTGGATATTGACGTCAACGCTGAGCCTCGGGCTGCGCTGTTGTGTAGATAGTTGGGCAATGGGCGTGAGAGGTGACGAGTGAGTTGGGTGATGCGAGAGAACATTAGAGGCGCGGGCAGTAGAGAGAGAATTACTGTTATTATCTCATGCTGTATCAACGTCGAGTCGAAGTCAAAGCCAAAGCCAAGCAATGGATGTCGACATTCACGAGAGAAGCCGAGTCGGAGTGGGGTCCAGAGCTTCACAGGCTGACCAGGATCTCCAGCTCACACACACCACCTTCACTCTGCATGCATGCGACTCTGATCTCCAGGCCGAACTTTCCTTTGCCAGCAAAGCAAAGCGAATCTCTCCAACAACACCACGTATCCCAGCCATACCCTCACGCACGAACACAACACGATGGTAAGCCGCATTGCATCTTGCCAACCACATGAACACCCTCCTCTAAACAAGCCTCCCCAGTCCTCCGAATCCCGCCTCTACACCTTCTCGCAAGACACCAAAGACCAACTACGAAAATTCCGTCTCGGCACCTCAAGATCCAAAGATCCACAAGCAAGAATATGTACGTACCGTCAATCAGAATCCCAACACCCACAACCCACAAAAGAGAGAGCGACAGAGAGAGAAAGAGAGAAAACGACTAATAATCAATCACAAAGAAGACCAAATCGAAAAATCAACCCTAGAAATCAAACCCCAAAACCAAAAAACCTATACCAATCTCCAAGACCTTCAAGACGATTTACCAGAAAACACACCACGATATATCCTCCTAAGCTATCCTCTTACCCTCGTAACATTCCCTTCCCTCCCTCTTCCCTCCTTCTTCCCCCATTCCTAACTCACTCTTCCAGTCCTCCGGCCGGCTCTCCGTCCCCTACATAATGCTCAACTACCTCCCACCAACCTGCTCCAGCGAGCTACGAATGCTGTACGCCGGAGCGAAAGAATTGATGAAGAATACTGCCGAGGCGGGGAGGATTGTTGAGATTGATAATGCGGAGGAGTTGATGGAGGAAGGGATTGAAGAGATTTTGAAAGGAGGAGGAGGAGGAGGAGGAGGGGATTGATAATGCGAGTCCGCGACTATGAGGGAAGGTACCTCTCTCTCCAACCAACACACATGTGCAAGATAATATGCCAAGAGATATTGATTCGCAGCATGCATGCATGCATTCAATCTAGATCTGTGGCTGGCTGGCTGGACATGTGCAAGAAAGACTTTGTTTTTGGTTCGCTTCTTCCTCTTCCTTCAAATGCTAGACTTCGACCCTATAAAAGATCAATCACATGTCCATGGCCGACGAACATCGATGCCATGTTCTGCTGCGCGCGAACGAACAAATTTGACGATGGAGAACATGAGAAAAAGAGCAATACACATGAGATGGAGGAAACAAGTCGATGTCGCCCTTTTTTCGCAGCTCTCACCGCGCCTTTGCGTGCGCCTCTGATGCGCCCCCATAGTTGGAGAAGAAGTATTGAGTCGTTGTTCTTTCTCAGCTCTCTTTCATTGTCTCTTCCTTCCAAATCTCATGCATGTGTTAAGGCATATAAATAATGCATAAGAGTTTTTGTAGCGGACATCTCCTCCCGCTCTTCTTCGGTAGTAGCGAAAAGAAAATTTTCCGCCCTCTTGTCGATGTTGATGATGATGATGTAGGTGTGGCTATGACCTGCCTTCCTGCCTCTGTAATGGCCGTGACTTGCGCTCGCTTTCGTACTGGAGTCGCCATGCGAATGTACCCAATGCAATCCTACTAGTGGTCGCATCTCTGACTCCTCCCGCCCTCCACGCCTTCTGGTTCTCATCCATGAAACGGTCGTCGCGGCGCTTGCTTCTGCGCTTCGCGGTCCGGTTCGTGGTGTCGTACTTACATTACTGTACACTTCGCACAGCAACCCGCGTCCTGCTCTTCACCTTCAATGCCCATCTCGTCCTTGGGTCTGCTGCCCGAGCTTCCTCCACCAGGATAGCCTGACATGTCTTTGTTGTATTTCCTGATTTCGCGTACGATATCATAGAAGGCATTGTCGACATTGATGCGGGACTTGGCCGAGGTCTCGATGAATTTGCAGCCGAATGATCGAGCGAGCTGTCTGCCCTCTGTGATGCGGATCTATGTCAGCCGTTGCCCCCAACGTTTATGCGTCGCGATCATGTTTAACCAGGCGCGTGGCCACCACGCGTAGCGCGGGAACGAAACATGTGTGTGTAAGGAGACCCACCTTCTGTGCTCACTTGTCGCTCGTGCTCCAGATCGCATTTGTTGCCGACGACGATTATGGGAAAGTAGTCCTTGTCCTTGACTCTCAATATTTGCTGCTGGAACGTGACGATTTCGTCGAAACTTTGCCGTGATGTTATGCTGTAGACCAACAGAAATCCCTCTCCTGTGCGCATGTATTGTTCGCGCATGGCCGAGTATTCTTCTTGGCCTGCCGTGTCGAGCACGTCTAATAGGGCGACCTCATCGTCGATGACACATTGCTTGCGATAAGAGTCTACATGGGCGGAGCAAGGTTAGTTCTGTGGGTTCGGTTTAGGTTTGCACATGTTGTGCTCGTCGTGGGGCCATCATTGGCGTATAGGGGAGTGTGCGTACCTTCGATGGTGGGATCGTACTCATCGACGAAGTGAGATTGGATCAGCTGGATGGTCAGGCAGGACTTTCCCACACCACCACCGCCGACGACGACCAGCTTGTATTCCCGCAGGAACTGTGAAGACATGTTAGGTTAGCTTGCGATGTGCAGTTTCGGCAGTGCGTGGTTGTTGTACTACAGGACGTGCAGGGACTGAGGGTGAAGCTCACTTTGGACGCCATTGCGGAGGAGCGGCGAACGGACTCTCGAAGGGATGGAACGTGAGGGTGAGCACGCGTGAATCGTCGGGGCGCGAGTCGGGGGTAGTGGTGCGCGTGTGGCGACTGACTGCGATAGCACAACGAGTTCCTCCCCTGCCGCGACAATGGCAATGTCAATGGCAGTAGCAATGGCGGTGAGGTGAAGGGGCAGCGACGGCGACGGCGACGGCGACGGCGACAGCGACAGTGGCAGCGACAGCAGTGTGTCGCTCCGGCAAATATGTTGATGGCTGAGGGTCGCACGGATACAGCGTCGGCGGTCAGGGAGTGGTGACGGAGAGTTCGCACACTGGGCCGTGCGATGTCCACTAGGAGGAAGCTGGTTGTGGCGATCTTGGAGCACGGCGAAAATCCAGATTGATGATGATTGACGATAGTTCTATACAGCAAAGGCAAAGGCAAAGGCAACGTCAACAGAACCGCGATCCTGGGAACGGGAGCTGACCACGTCCGATCTGCTGGTGGCAGCAGGCAGAGTGGAATGCAACAGCAAAATGGCAGAGGCCGGAGAAGGTTCATTATCAGGAGCGTCTTCCTTGTGCCTACCATGCGATGTTCCCGCAGGCATCACATCTCATATCCATCAATTTCATCACCATGATTGTCAAAGGCGGAATTCTTCATATGATATGGCATGTTCATGCTCGGTAGTTATTCTTCTCTTCTTCATCGCCAAGTGAGGAGCAACCATGTCGGCGCATGGAAGCTACTGCACTCCTTCGAAGTCTTCCATGCTAGCTATGCTGCGTCGCCGGAAGCTCCTCCACCTTGACCGAATGCCACCTCCTCCCTCCTTCATGAACAACGTCTTATCTGAGACTAAGGACACACAATTCACCTGACCGTCAATGCATGCGTAGCCGTAGCTTTCACATGGGTCAGACTACTTCACTCCCCTCAGCTGATGTAAGTTCGGCAGCCCAAGGGCCCTGGATTCTTCTACGCATTCACGCCAATCACTTCGGCGGACCGATGGACCTTCTGCCCGCCCATGCATATATCGCTTCACTACCAGCATCACCTTCATCATCCGATTTGACCACTTCGAGCTCGCTTATCGCCTGTCAACTCGAATGCAGCCGCGTCCAGTCTCAAAGAAAAAGGTGTGCCCGGATAAGTCCCTATAGGACAGCTACACTCGACAGCTGAGTGACTGACATGCTATACCAAACCATACTCGACTTTTTCCCAACGCGATTGGCTTATCTCATGCATTGGAATTAAGGCAGTACTTTCCGAAACCCTATGATCTGCTTCTTGGGCCGGAGCCATACTCTCATCTCCTTTCAAGCATCCAGCATCATCCACGACTTTATCCCTATCATCGTTCACGCTCATTCCGTCATCCCGAGGCTGGCCCACCTGCCGATCGAGCGTTTAGATGGTGATGGCGGACCAGAGTGCTGTTCGACCAAGCGAGAGCACCCACAAGCTGCCAACCGTGAACACATCTTCCTGTCGCGCATGTGAAGTCGGCAGGTCTTGGCTAACTCACCATGCTAATAATGTATCAGTTCGCAAAAACACCGATTACCCATCGTCCGGATCCGATAGTATTTCTTCAACATCCCGGCCAAGGGTACAGACATCGTTACGTCTTCCAGCTGTGAGATTATCCGCATCCGCTCGGCGAACGGATAGTAGCATGACTCCCAAGGGATCGGACCAGTGGGAACATTTACCTCTCACTTGAGCTCCATGCCCCCATCCAACGGCCTTCGAACCATCCACGCTCGAAAAACCTTTCCAATCGCAAGTTCTTTCAAACCTGGTGCGCTCTGGAAAACCGCTCACGAAATGTCTGTCCTTTTCAAAGCTTGTGGGAACAGGCGGGTGCCTCCTACAATCACTCGTTCATGATCCAGCAGTTTCAATCGTTCCAGTTTGCTAAAATGTTTAATGGCCTCCAGCAAAGAATCAAGATCAGTGACATAACAAGTTAACAACCCCCGTCAAGACCTAGCACTATCGAAGGCAGGCATCTGTCACCAAAAGCATCCCAAACTCCTGCAATTGCCGCATCACCACCCACACCTCTTCCAACAGACTCGCATCCCACCTAGCATGAAAGGAAAACTTCTTCAGAACTGGTGCCTGTCCAGCAGCCTTCACAAACGCAATCCCTCTAGAATCATGTCTCGCTCGCATCACAAAGCCAATCATTAGATGCCACAGTCTCCACTCCAGGACAGAACCGAATCAACTACTCTATTCAACATCATACCCCAACTCCAATCCGGAATGCAAACAAAAATCACCGTTGTCGAGAGGGAGAGCTCTCCATCTTCCCAATCCAACAACATCTCTTCTACGTACGTGGCTCGCGGATCCACAAATCGACTTTTTTTTCCTTGTTACACTTCGTTATAAAGCCAATCATCCAGAAACATTTACGGAGTACGGAATCCTCTTTCATCGTATGTTTCACACTCCCAACTTCGACCGAAATGTGTGACTCCGGAATCGTTTTTGGAAGATTCATATTTTATCGATAGGTGGAGCTATAGATGTTGGGGGAGTGGCGGTGCTTATTAGTTGAAGTAGAAAGCAGGTGTCCGTGTTGATACGACCAAGGTTTCAAGGCAGGATTTCATTTACACACTATTACTCTGCTCTGTCGCATCGTTCGTTGCATTGAAACATCGTAGCCCGTGCCACTGTGTTCTAGTCCTATATCATGATTACAACGACATATGCGTGGCCCAAGTCCCGACTCCATCTGTGAGACCTCTCAAGCTCTTCGAATCTCCCATTTTATGTCCTTGATGCTGACTTCCTCTCCAGCTTTCTCATCGTAATCAAACCATTCGCCCTCAGTCAAATCTATACCGGAGAACTTGGTCCCAGACTCAATTCCTGTAGCATTCCACTCTCCCTATCTCGAAATCAGCCAGCCAGCCTCTCAGAACCTGACGTCGGCACCGTAATCACCCACATCTGCTTTGAACTCAACAAACTCCAAACCTCGACAGTCAAAGGTCAGAATATTCTGAAGCTTGGCTGGACTTTGCTGGGCGTATGACTTTGGCTTGTCGACGACATTGGCCGAATGCTCACGCTAGGTCGCCAATCAGTGTGCGTGCTCGTCACGGAAATATTTTTTTTCGAAAGGGTAGGTATCGTCAGCGAACCAACCTTACAATTCTTGCATTTCCACACGAAATTCGCCTCGCCTCTGCTGCCGGATTGTTCATTTTGTTCCTTTGGGATCGATCCAGTCAGTTATATAGACCTCGGCAGACAGCAGTAGAGATTGACACGCTTACGAATCTGCTCACGGATACCCAGTTTGGATGTATCTCTCGACATGATGTGCATTGTACTTTGAATGTGTAGTAGAAAGGTGTGGTTTCGGTGTCTTCGGGGTGTAGATCTGTGACCCTAGGAGGTGTTAGTGTTTTGTTTCTGTGTATGGAGGCCTTGCGGAAGATACCCTTCGAGTTCGGCTGAAACTGCTAGTGCTAGCATTGTGTTCGTTCGAGAGATTGAAAGTTCGATGAACCATCAATGTCCAGACGAAGTCGCGAGCTGGCTGGAAGGTTCAGAATGCTTGGCGGGGCTGTGGTTGACTTTCAGGCGAGCGAGCAACGATGACTTCGCCTTTCTCTTGACCCTTCCACGACTCATCCAGCAGGTTTCCCTTCTCTTGGTCCACTGCACGGTTGTCTGGTGTTTGTTCTGCAAAGTGAAACATTCCTACTCCCAGTCACTACCGCAATGCTCTCGACGCAGGCTTGCGACTTGGACTATACGCGTTGGAAGCGCGATCGAGACGACTTTGGCTAAAGATACGATCAGGCTAAAGATAAGATGCCTCGAAAACTGCCATGGCTGGCAGAAGCAGCGAGAAAGAAGGCGACATCTGCACCGGCAGCTCCAAGACGGAAGCGAACGGCGTCGCCCAGCGATCTCGTCAACTCGGACCTGGACGACCTGGACGATGCGCCGAAGCCCAAGAAGAAGAAACAGGCTGCGCGTGAGCCCTCATCCTCGCCTCCGCCTCTCGCTCGCGGGCCCCCACCAACAGTGTACATGAACGAAGGCTTGACTGGCGACGACGCGTTTATGATGGTCGAGGACGAGTTCTATTCCACTGCGCAACTCTTTACGCGCCACCTACACTATGAGGAGTATGAGCTACTTAAGAGGAAGCACAAATCTCGCGGGCGCGAAACGCTAGCAAACCTTCAACGAGGTACGGACAATGGTCGAACTCAGCAAAGTAAACAGCTGCGCTTGAGGTTGGAGGCGGAGGAGACCAGGAAGAAACAGGCTGAGTTGCGCCGGCTTGCGGGGGAGAGCAGTGACGAGGATGAATATATGGAGGATCCACAGCTCGCTGGCCTCATGACGGGTAGCCAGATGAATTCCAGTCGAAATTTGACAAAGTTGGCACAGGCGAGGTCGAATGGTTCCTTGCAGAGCCCTTCTATACCGAGCAGAACGAGAGACGCGCTGGCAGCCGAAAGCAGCACGCGACTGCGTACAGCACCAACTTTTGCGCCTATTGAGGAGGCAGACGAGGATGAGGACACCGATGACAGTGATGACCTAGACGTCAAGCCTACCAAAATGCAGCGGGCTTACAACCAGTGGGCTGATCATCCTGCTTCAGAGACGACGTTTCCTTCAATAGAGAAGTCCGGCACTGTAGTCGCAGATTCGGCGCCGAGGGCGACGATGAATCGCAACCACACCTTCCGACACGCATCACCTGAATTCAAGCCAACGATGCTGTCCAAGCCGAAGTCGCCGGCTCGCACATTACGTTCACCCATTCGCGTCAAAGTCGAGGAGGAACTCTCGCCTATTAGACCCATTAAGAGAGTGAGGAAGAAATTCAGGTCATTCTTCGATGACGAGCCGCCGGAGCCATCACAAATAGTGCCAGTTAAGGCTGAGAAGTCGGATCATGTCAAGAAGAAGGAAGCTGAAAAGCGAAAGGAAATCGAGGATAGTATCCCAACGTTTCTCTTTTGATTGCTCATCAGGCAGTGGCCTTCTGAACTCATATCTACCACTTCTCCAGCATTGGCCGGATGTCAATCTCATTCGTGAAGCATCTCTTGCTCTGCGTATGCAGATTCCAATACGACTCGGCGATATCATCTGCACCGATCTTTGCCTCGGGAGGCATATCTTTCAGCCACTCTTTCGTCCTCGGAATATCAATGACACCGTCAATGATCGCATGAGCTACGTGTACACCCTTCGGCGCGAACTCTTTGGCGATCGAGAAGGAAAGCGCGCGCATGGCAAATTTGGCGGAAGCAAAGCTGGACATCAATGGATTGGCTTTGACCGAGGCTGTGGCACCAGTGAAGATCAATGTGGGCGGGTATCTGGCGCTCTTATCCTCAGCATGCCTCAAGAGGCCGGGCAGAGTGTGCTGGGCGAACATGAATGCACCCTTGCTGAGCCAGTGTCAGCATTGGATTTTCGGCAAGGTAATGCCGGGCCAACTTACACACTGACTTCGTGACCAGCGCTGAAATCTTCCACGCTCATCTTCAGTATCGACTCCCTCACGAACTTTCCTCCAGCATTGAAAGTTGCCGCCGCGATTGGAGCATTGCCAAACTCTTCCTCGATCTGCTTAAAAGCGTTGCCGATGCTTTCCTGACTTCCCACGTCCGTCGAGATGCCGATTGCCTTGCCGCCATTGCTGTTGATTTCTTTCGCGAGCGATTCGTAGTTCTCGGGATTGCGTGCGAGCAGCACGACTGGGTATGCGGCTGCGAATCGACGAGCGACAGATGCTCCAGTACCTGGGCCAACGCCGGCCACGATCGCGATTGCTTTTGATCCCATTCTGGGCGAGTTCTTCAAGAGTTGAATTAGGAGGACCAGACTTCGGGTGCAAGGCCTTACGAAGATACGTCTTTATATGGAGACGTTCAAGAGCTGCTTAACAATGCATCGGCTTAATAGGAGATGCCGGACCGGGGATTACACAAGTGAGCTGTGTCTTCGAGCTCTCCCACTTGGTGCATTGCGTCAATGGCGGGGGATTAGTAGATCAACTCCGGAGAGTCACTAGATCCATCCTGAGCACTACCTATCCTAAGCACTACACGCATTACAAAATGAGCGGCGTCGTTGGACAAACACACGCCTTGAGCGGTTCCATCGACGTGCGTGCGCGAAGTTCATCAGATTGTGACTTTTCCAGAAATCCACGCATGTGCCACTAACCAGCTGCTGTATCATACACTTCTGCTGCATGCAGGAATCCCGTCGATGATTTTGGTCGATCACATATTCTCTATTACATGTCCATATCTCACCGGGAAGGGAAGAATCGAGTATTCCACTAACAATGAAGCGGTAGAACAAGAGGCGATTGACACCTCAGCGATTGCAAGGCAATCATAGTTATGGCCGTCTTAAAGCATCCTCGCACTTAGCAGTCCAGTGAGAACTACAAGCACATGCTTGATGTTCTTCATCCTTTCCGAAAATCGCCATTGCAATGTACGCGAAGCCAGTTGTCACTAAGTAACGAACTCGCACGTGATTAGTCTTCCATGCACTACTGGGGCTCTGTATTCTAAACAGCATATGAAACCGTTTTGTTGGTTGGGGCACAGGCGCAGGTACAGTACTGCATCGTCAGTGAATGACAGGAACAAATGCCACGTGTTGACGTCGGCTTTACAGAGAATAGCTGTTGTGATTCCACGGGTAACACTTCCTACCTGTTTGCCGACACGGTACTTACATACAAGAAAAAGAGGATATACAGGTAGCGCGTATATGGCAAAAGTCGTGGGGTGGGATATCTATAGATTGCTCTATGTACATAAGAGAAATAGGTAATATCTACTAGGCGAAGCCTATATAGGTAGCACCTACCTTATCTACTCTAGGCGTAATAGGTAGTGCCTATACTACCCTAATTTTCTACAAAACTCTAAAAACTAATTATACTATCTTAATGTAGATAGAACTAGGTGTACCTAGCTACCCTTCCTCTTCTTACTAAGAACGCTCCTTTCCGCTATAATAGGTATCGCTATATAGGTAATACCTATAGGTAGGTCTCGTTTCGATAGTATAGGGCTTAGGCATGCTAGCTAGCATCGCTTAGGTGTAATATATAGAGGGATATTACTACCTTAGGCGTGCTAAAGCTAGGTTATATAATGTTATACTCTTAGGTAAACTTAGTCGTAGTTATACCGTATAGGTAATTTATCTAGTATAGTCGCCTATAGCGCATAGGTGAATCGCCTACTTAGGTCCGACGCCTACGACTAGTAACTATAGGTCGGCCGATGTTATCTAGCGATCGTCCCGTAATTCTAGCGAGCTAAAGCTTAACGCGCGCCTTATTAGAGTTATAGGAGATACTATAGTTCTAGTTAACTAACGCTACTAGGCCGTCGAAGTATACCTATATAGCGCGGTTCTTATTAAGCGCCTATACTAGGATAAGGTTATTCTAGATTAGCTTACGGAAGCTATTATAGTTATATATTAGGGTAGTATTCGCCTAGGTAGCGGTGCCGATAGTAGGCTTATCCTTTACTAGGTAAGTCGTAATTACCGGCTTAGTATAGGGCTTAGTTACGCCTCGAGTATTCCCGCTACGAGTCGTACGACGTATATTAGGCGTATTCTTTACCTATGTTAGGAAGCTCGAGGGAGTAGTCGGTCCGCCTAATAGGGTACTAGGTAGGCCTCCGGACATTATAGCTCCTATACTATTCGCGCGCTAACTACGAGAAGGCTACTTAGGAGTACCGAAGAGCGTTAGGCCGCTAGTCGCGCGTTATCCTCTAGACTATAGTCTACGATTACGCTTCCCGGATAGCGTCGGCTACTTATCTAGTATACTAGTAAGTCTATACTCCGCGACTAATAAATGTAGAATAGGCTAGTTATCCTCCGTCTACTATATAAGTATCTCTACCGATAGGAAGTCGCCGTCTACCTATAAATTATATACTACTCCTAGCGCAATTAATGCATCGACCTCTCCTACTTTCTAATAGGTATTTAGTAGCTACTAGACTTCTTCGAGCATAGGCGGGTCTATAATATTCTAGGTCTTGCCCTTAGGTACTAGTATCTTAGATATAGCGGTATACTTTCGGACCTTCGAAAGAGAGTCGAATAGGCCGCTAGTACGTAGGTTACTAAAGGTACTACCTAATCCGATACTACTAGGCGTCTTAGATATTAGCGTACCTCTAAGGCCGTAATTACTAGACCGAGTTAGTATAGCGGGAGGCATACCGAAGTACTAGGCTCTAGTAAGTAGTTAGCGTCTAGTTAGGCGAATCTTAGATCCATTAGGTAGGATCTCTTCGAAGTCGACGCGTATAGTCGCTAATCTAGTATAGGCGGATAGACGATCTAGTACCTATAGTAAAAAGTCGATATCGGAGAAATCGTCGTTACTTAGGCGAAGGGCGATACGATTCTCCTTAACCTACTTATACTCTTCTATTATTATAGCGCGATTAGTAACGCTTAAACTTCCCGCGATAGCTCGTGTACCGGTTACGGTCGCTTAGCGGCCTATTATTAGGTTCGCCTAGTAGGTAGATAGCTAGGTCGAGTAATTAGCCTAGGTAAAGCGCGTTAAGTAGTATCTAGCGATAAGCGCGTTTATAAGGGATACGCTATGTCTAATAACCTAGATTAGAAATTCCTCGGTTATAGGAAAGCCTAGAGGAGCTAGCTAGTTAGATAAATACTCGAGGACGACTAGAGGTAAGTAATGTAGGAGGTTTACGATAACCTTATCTAATGCCGGCGTAGTAGTTAGGCGAACATTGCTAAAGAGAATTCTAGTGCCTAGTAGCGGTAGTACTAGCTTATTAGTATAGCATTTAGAACGGGCTAGCGTAGCGGCTACCTTAGTCTCTTCTAGACCGCTATTAAAGCCCTATAGCGTACGTAAGTAATCCTCTACTAGAGGTAGGTCATCGTTACTACTATTACCTATTAGGTCTAGAGTTTCGTTCTCGGATGTTCGATCCGGCGCATATCGAGGCTAGTCCTTACTTAAGACATATCTACCCTAGTAACGTAGAAACTATTACTACTCTAGTAGTATAGTATAATAATTAAAGCGTGTTACCGGGTTAACTATATTCTCTACGTATGCGATATTAGCTTCGTACTAGGTAGCGAAGTCTTCTTACTTAGTATTCGTACCGGTTATATAGCGGAAGATTCCGAGAACTAGGTTATCTATACATGTTAGTAGGACCTATTCGTTACCTACTAGAACCTAGTTATAGGTGAAGTCGATCCCTCTAGGCTTTAGGATAATTAACTACTTAGTATATAAGATATACGCGTATAGCTCGTCCACTATTCCGGTAAAATAGTAGTTATACTACATTACCTAATAAAGGATAGTATAGAATGCTATAAGGTAGTTTAGCGGCGAAGCGTACGGGTCTAAGGAGTACTCTAGTTAACTAACGTAATAGGTCTACTTCTTTAGCCCTATCTACGAGTCGTTAAATCGAAAGGGAGGCATCTTCTATCTATAAGGAAAGCCTTCATTTAGATAATATATATAAGACTCTTCGCGAAAGACTTATAACTCGCTATGCTATGTAGAGAGGTTAGTAAGAGCCTAATTATTACTACGAGCGTTAGCGTCCTTATATACCTAGCGGCGGTAGTTAATTCGATCCCGCATAGCCTTAGTCTCCTAACCGCTTAACTAGAACGATACGCCTAGTACGTAGGTTCCCTAGATACTCTTAGTACGTATCTAATCGTTACGGTTATTCTTCTAACCCTAAGTAAGGAAGCCTACGAGCGGGACTCTAACTAGGTTAGTAGCGCTACCTTTTACGAAGTGTAGCTACTTACCCTTTACGAGACCTCGAGTATTATCGCAAATTCCTATATACTCTCCTCGTAGTATAGTCTTATCGACCGCGTAAAAGACGCCGACGGTAGGCGTTACCTATAGGTAGGAGTCGTTATTTTAGTACGTAGTCTATAGTAGATAGTATAGTAGCTATTATAGCGTTATACGCGGGTAAGCCTAGTATCGTAAGCTAGGATCCTTACTAGTACTACTCGTAAAGGGTCTACTAATGGCATCTTAGTTTACCTCGCTAATCTACATACGGGCCCTACTATTTCCGCTACCTCCGGTACTACCTAGTACACCTATTAGACTACCTACTAACCCGTCTCTAGGGTAAACTAGCCGGACGTCTACTAGCTTCTTACCTATAGCCTATAGGGTAGTAGCTCGCTCGAATGTCATTATGCGAATTATTAGCTAGATGCTACCTAGCTATTCGAGCTTAGGTAATAAAGACGGCGGGTAGTAAGGCACGAGGACTAGTATATTACTAGCGGCGACGCGGCGTATAATACCTATATTAAAATCGTCCTATTCTATAATAACTCCCGTTAGCTTCTATAGACATCTAATAACTCTACTTATACGAGACTAGAAGTATGTATTTCCGATAACTCCGCTTATAAGACCTTAAACTACTACTATCTATAGGAGGGTACGATTATTATAGTAGTAAGTTCCGATTATAGCTAAGTCCTAGTTAGGTCGCATAGGTAATTAGCGTTCCTTACCGAGCGGTATAGACTAGACTACCTATCTACTATTAAGTTAGATTATAGCGGTCGACGTTATCGTATATTTTACCTAGAGGAATATACGTAGCGTGTTTAAGAAGTCGACGAGCGTTAGTATACGCGATACTTCGAGACTTACGCTAAAGTAGAGATAGAGCGCTTCGTAGATAACTAGTAGGGGTAGGCGTAGGTTGTCGATTAGGACTAGTAGGCCGTCGGACCGCGATAAGAACTCCGGCATTTTAGGTAACTATCCGTCTTTTAAGGTCGGCACGTAGGCGAGATAATATTAATTATAGGTATAACTAATGCGAAAGATATCTTCGATCGCTAAGTAACGATAGCCGCCGCGTATAGGGGTACCGCTACCGTAGTTAGATTTAAGGGTATTAATAGTAGCCGCTATAGCTCGTCGCCGCTACGCTAAATAGAGATAGATAGATCTTTCATTTGCCTATTTTAGTGCCTATCGGCCTATGTAGGTCTAACGCTATGTGTTCTATAAAAAGGAAACTAGGCTCGCTAGTAAAAACCTCTCCTCCTTACCTTCGTTACATCTTTCCTTCCCTTATCCTTCGGTTTAACTTCCTCTAGGGTATACTAGTATTATGGCGTTTACCCTCTAACTACCTTACCTACTACCCTAATACTCCCTCCTCTTTACTCCCCTCCTTCTCCTCCCCCCTTCTCTCTATCTATTCCTCTATCTCCTAGGCTAGTACGTATTATTCGAGGTATCCCTCTCGAACTATCTATTTCGTAATTCTTCTTATGTCTTCTTTATTTATAATAATTTTATCGTATTCTCTCTCTTTTACCTAGTATCTCTACTCGCTCCTCCCTTTCCTCTATCGTTTATATACTAGTAGTATATACTTAGGGTTTTAAGACGGGTAGCTATATAGGTAAGCTTTACTTTCTATTCCTAGGACTCTTCTCTAATATAGGTAAGCTCTAAGACCGATATGCTCTAAGCGTAGTTATATCGCTATACTTACTTCCGCCCTCTTTAGGTCTTTATAGATCCGGTTATTATTACTCCCGAAGGTCGCTAACGCTTTTAGTATCCTATTTCTCCTCGGTATTTCTCTCTATTCTTCTTCCTAGAGTATTCTCGCTATCTCCTCCGCTATACTTTAGCCTCTTCTTCCCTCCCTTTTCTCTATAGCTTAAAATACCTTATATTAGGTTTCTATTCCCTAGGCTAGATCTACCTCCTTTTAGACCTTCCTTTCGGGCCTATATACCCTTTTCCTCCTCTACGGTACTTAATAGCGGATCTTCTCGAGCGCTTCCTTAATAGTTTCCTAGGCCGGGTATAGGGTAGTTTTAATAGCGTATTAGTACCTTATTCCTTTTAGGTATTAGTATATTAGTAGCGATCCCGTCTCTATTTCTAATACCTTAGTAGGGGTAGATTTATATACTCCCGTAACTCTTCTTAGGCATTAGGCTTAGACTCTATTAAGTAGTTCTATAATCCTCTTCGGGGTCTTATCCTATACTACCTAGACTTAGGCCCTATATAGTATAGCCGGCTTTATAATTGCTTTATATATAGTCTTCGCTTTATCGAATGTTACTCCCTATATTAAGGCTATTAGCCTCTCGATAGATTACCTATTCGCGTTAGCTCTTATCTATGCTTTCTTAACCTACGGGCCCTAACTTAGTTTCGGGTCTAGCTATATACCTAGGACTCTTAGTTCTAAGGTAGGCTTAGTAAGGTATCCCTAGATTGTAATCGGCGCTTTTATATTATATTTAGTCTTCGCTTTACTAAAGTAGATTAGTTAATACTTCTTTAGCGCGAATTTAGCTCCGTACTTCCGTACCTATGTTTCGTACTCCTCGTACTACGTTTCTAGGATTCTATAGTTCTCTTCTATAGAGTCTAACTACGCTAGGATGTTAGTATTATCGACGAATCCCGATGCTAATGTCCTATCCGTTTTAAGTTTCGGTAGAAGGTCTACGACGAATACGAGGAAGAGAATCGGTAAGAGGGTTAAACCTTAGGGTATTCCCGTATTTATCTAGATCGGGGCTAACTTATATCTTCCTAGGAGTAGTTAGGTCGTCCTCTCTTCTAAGAACGATTAGATAAATTCGACTATCTACGTTAGTATTCTCTTTTACCTTAGGATATATATTAGTCTCTCGTATAAGACGTTATCGAATACTCCGGAGATGTCGAGTAAGAGGAGTAACGCTACTTTATTCTTTCCGTAGTACTATATATGTTTAATCTACTCTATAATAAGCTCGACCGCTATTAGGGTAGATCTCTTTACTCTCCCTCCTATTTATTCCTCCGGTAGTACTTTATACTCTTCCGCGAACTCTATAAGCCTCCTTACTACTACTTTTTCTAGGAGCTTACCTATTATATTTAGGAGTATAATTAGTCGGTATAACTTAAGTTAGGAGTAGTCCTCTTTCTATAGCTTCCTAAGTACTATAGTAAGGGATTCCTTAAACCGTTTTAGGTAGTATCCTTATTCTATGTAGGCCGTAAAGATGTTAGCTATCGCTAGGGCTAGCGTCTTATTATAGGCTTTAAGTATAATATTATATACCCTATCTAGGCCTAGGGCTTTCTTACCTAGAAGTTTCGCTATCGTTGCTATAACCTCTTTCGTATCCGTTTCTAGCTTCTATTTAGTCCTATCTATTAGCGGCTCTACTTCTACCCCTCGAATATCCGTTAGGTTAGCTTCTACGTAGCCGCCGAAGAAGTATCGTCCTAGGGCTTCCGCTTTATCCTCGTTAGTAGTATAGGTATTTCCTTACCCGTCCTTAATATTTAGGAATTAGGGTAGTTAGTCTCTATCTTAAGTCGGTTACCTCGCCTATTTTACTATCCTCTATATATCTTCGGGCTTTTTCGTAAGTATCCCTACCGTAGATCTCTACTCCTATATCTTATCCCTCTTAATCTATTTCTTCTTTTCTTAGGTAGCCCTATAGTATACGTCCTAGTCCTCTTAGGAGTACGTAGTAGTTTACTTCCTCCTTACCTTTCTTACTTCCTTTACTTTCTCCGTATATTCCTCCGTCTAGTATAGTTACTAGTACTTAGATAGATTACTCGAGGGTACCGTTACTTCTATAGCTTCTTATAT
>LFZN01000177.1:0-67854 GCA_001578235.1 Pseudocercospora eumusae | reverse complement strand
TTAAGAAGACCTAACTACTTTAAAGGCTTTAAGGATAGTACTAAATCCTAGGAGCTTAAAGGTATACTTCCCTTACTCTAAAAGAAACTAGGAGTTATAACGATAAATACCGAGTCCGCCCCTATAGAGGCGCCGGAGGAATATCGAAACGGCTACGAATTAGTACCGGGAAGTACTTCGTAGACCGAAACCCTTTATATTTACCCTAATTAAGTAAAGTCCGTAGGACCGCCGTTATAAAATAATAACGATCGGTACCTAGCTATAGATACTCTTATTAACGACGAGATATTAATAGTAATAATCTCGATCGGAGGGGTATACGAAAGGCTTACGCCCCGTATATCCCGTATCGCTATCGCTATAGCGGCTACCGATAAGGGAGCGTTCTCGTACGAGGCTCTAAAATCCCTTCTCGACCTAATTAAATCGACGTAAATAAGAGACCCTTATATCTAAGACGTTAAGATAGCGAAAGAGGGCCGAAAGAACGGCGACTCCGCTACGCGAGACGACTAGAAGGGTAACTCCGCCCTATAGGCCGATCTCGATCGATACGACTTCGATAATAATAGACTCCTCCGCCTTAATAGTAAGGTCTATGTGCCGTAAAGCGCCTCGCTAAGGTAAGAGATCCTATACCGCAACTACGATAACCCTATAGCTAGTTACTATAGTAAGTAACGTATATAAGAAGCTATCTCCGCTAAGTACTCTTAGAAAGGTATTACGAAAGACGTCGAATAATACATTATAGAATGCGATGTATACTAAAGATTAAAGGTTAAACGGCATAAACCCTATAGGACGCTAAAACCGTTAGAAGTCCCTACTAAACTATAGCGCTATATCTCTATAGACTTTATTACGGGACTTCCGCCCTCGAAAGGCTTTAACGGCAGCGTCTACGACTTGATCCTAGTTATCGTCGATAGATTCTCGAAGATAGTTCGGTACTTCCCCGTTACCTCTAGGATCGATGCGGTATAACTAGCCGAGCTTATATTTCGAGAAATCGTTTATAATAGCGGAGTCCCTAATAGCATTATCTCGGACCGAGGATCGATCTTTATAAGTACATTTTAGAGCGCTTTCTACTACTACTTAGCCTATAAGAAACGACTTAGTACCGCCTTCTATCCTTAGACGGACGGGCAAATAGAGCGTTCTAACTAGAACCTCGAAATATACCTCCGTATCTACTATAATTAGGACTAAGACGATTAGGTAAGACTCCTTTATACTACTACCCTAGCGTATAATAGTAAAATCTATACTAGACTAGAGAAGTTACCTATCTAAATCGCCTTTAGGATCGTTCTAAACATAGCTAACGGTATTCGTCGTACTACCGACTAAGAATACCTACTATAGGGGGGGCGAGGAGATACCGATACTACGTCGAAGTCTCGTAAACTCGCTAAATAAGCCTACGCGTAGATTTTAGTAAGGTAAAAAGAATTCGAATATGTAAAGTCTAGCCTAGAACATATAGTAGCCCTATAAAAGAAATATTACGACCGATCGGTCTAAGACCGATAGTTTAACGTTAGAGAACGAGTCCTCGTCTTAGGAAAGAATATATATACTCGTCGCCCCTATAAGAAGCTTAATAATAAGTATCTTAGGCCCTTTACTATTAAAAATCGCGTCGGTACCTACGTATACGAGCTAAACCTTCCCCCTTCGATAAAAAGATTCTACCCCGTCTTCTACGTCTCCCTTCTCGAGCTATATCGTCTATAAGAAGGCTACGAACTACTACCGGTAGAGCCCCTCGTAGACGATAGAGAAGGTAATAAACGCTTTAAAGTCGAGGAAATCCTATCTTACCGCATTACGAAGGAAGGACTCTAGTTTAAAATCCGATAGGTAGGCTACTCGCCCGAATACGATAATTAGGTAATAGAAGACGACCTAGTAGCGGATAAACTCCTTAGTTCGTATAAGGTAAATTATAACTTAATAAAGGATTATCCGCGCGAGGCTCGAAGAACTAACGAAAAGGGCCCGGCTCGGAAACGAGGAAGGCCCGTAAGAGCGAGGATATAAAAAACATAAGAATTTAAAAGCCTATAGTAAAAAGCCGTACGTAAAAGAGATAAAATTTACGCTTTTTATACCTATTATAATATAGTACGTAGTAGTTAACTAAATCTACGCCTAAGGACCTTTACCGAAGATTAATTAATTATAATTCTTAAGAAATCCCCGAAGAATAAACGCTATCTCGCCGTCGAACCTATCCCGTACCTATACCGAAATTATACCGTATACTATCTAAAGTAGATAAGGCGAGCCTCCTCTACCGTTACGCCTCGTACTATAGTCTACTTAGCCTAACTATCGACTACTACGTTCCTCGGGCGATACCCGCCGTCGCTACGACCCGCGTTCTACTCCTTCTTAGTATACTCGTAACTAGCCTTCCGACTATAATAGTAGTACTTATACGCGTCGGCGGAGGCGAGCCCTTTACTAGGGGACTTAATGCCCGGAGGAGTACGGCTACGGACCTTACGGTTAAGGTCGAATAGATAAGATATAAACTTCTACGAAAAGTCTATAAGGCGCTTATAACGACGATCGGCCGTAGATCGATCGCCGGTACGAAGCGTATCTCGACGGAGGTAATACTATACGTTAGTAGTACGGTTTATCTCCTTAGGAATCTACTACGGTTAGCGGCGAAACGGTAACGAAACGGGCTCGGAACGAACTAGGATATACGATAGGTTACTAGGACTCTCCTTATAATACTAATAAGATCCCCCTAAGGGCTTCTTATACTCCTACGATACGGCTAATATAGACTTCGTATCGATAATACTATTCTTACTACTCTTATTACGCGGTCTCTACCGACGACGAACGTACTTAGTATAGAGCGGCTCGCGAAGAGTAGGTATACCCTAGAGGGCTAGCGGGTTAGCGAGCGCCTTCTTTACCGGCTAGCTCGAAGTTAATACCTCGCTAATATAGTACGCCTAATAGGGTAAAGGCTACGACGGATCCGGTATCGAGAGAGTACCGTAACGGGTATAATAACCCGGCGTACCGACGGGAGTCCGACTACCGCGACTAACGGGACTCTCGCTAAAGCCGCTAGGCGAGTTTAACATGTTATCGAAGGGAAGAGATCGACGAACTATACCGATTAGCTACCGAAAGTACTACGAAATAATACCGTATACTTACTACTACTAGGACCGTTAACGTTTAAAGACTAAAAGTCTTAAAAACTAAATACGTTATCCCCGGATAGAATAGGTAATAGTATTAGGCGCGGCGGAATATAGTTATCGGAGCTTATAGAGCTAAGATTAATTAATCTAAGGGGGCGTAAGGACGAAGGACTCTCGAACGGATAGTAGTATATATATAAAAGAAGAAGAAGTTAGAGAAAAGATAGGTACCTTATATACCGCGCTACGAGGTTAGCTTATTACTACCTCGTTACCGCTTCGTAACTACTCCGCTACGTACGTAGCTACCTAATTACGACCGGTAAAGCCCTTTAAGTAACATCTAACCTAGGAAAAATATAAATAACGACCTAATCTAAGGTACGCGGTAGTATCGTAGAAGGGGAAGTAACGGCTACGTAGAACTAAAGTCGAACCGGGTTTAGCCCTCCGCTAAACTACGGCGACGAAAGTCCCCTATAGCGCCTACGAACCCCTACTATAACGAGCCCGTACCTCTTATTAGTAACTATATATATTACTTACCTACGTCTTAGTATAAGAAGGTCGTACGATGTACGTAGCCTCTTACCGGGCGAGCGGAAAGACGACGAGGCGGGGACGTAAAGACCCTAAACTAACCTTCGTTTACTTATATACTATTTTCGCTCCTATATAGCCTAGGATAGGCTACTAGGGGAGGGGGGGATACTATTAGGGAACTAACCTAACTCGTAACTAATTCGTAAACGCCTCGGTAGCGTCCCGTACCCGACTCGTAGGGCTTAGCGTACCGAGGAAAACTCTTTACTTACTCCTTTCCTTTTCGAGTCCTTTAGGTATTATTACATAGAGAAATCTAACTACTACGTCGTATCTATACACCTGTTCATTCACTCCTCTTACACCTACCGGCCGACGGACTCCGTCCTTTTCTTAGATAAGAGCGCCTCCTATCGCGAACCTACTATAGTCCGTCTCTAGAAAGGTAGGGAGAGTCGGATCCTACTAAGTAAGTACCGGTACCTAGTAGAACTTATCCTTTAGTAACCTAAAAGCCTCTTCCTCCGCTTCCCCCTAGGAGAACGGTACTCCTTTACCGGTAAGCGCCGTTAAAGGTACGGCGATCTTAGAGTAGTTAGGGATAAATATCCGGTAGTAGTTCGTAAATCCGAGGAAACGTCGTACCTCCTTCTACGTTTTAGGGGCCGCCTATTTCTAAACGGCCTCTACCTTCTCTAGATCTACCGATACGCCGACTCCGTCGGTATATATAATATATCCGAGATACTTAACCTTTTTCTTTATAAACTCGTACTTACCTAGGTCGAGGTATAGGCCTCCTACCTATAACTTACGTAGTACGGCCCGTACTCGGCGGAAGTAGTCCTCTCTCGTACCGTTCGAATAGATTAGTACGTCGTCTATATAGGCGGAGGCGTCGTCGTCGAGGTACTTTCTTAATAGTAGATTAATATACCGCTAGAAAGTCGCTAGTACCCTAGATAAACTAAACGGGTATACTAACTATTCGAACGAGCTAAACCTTATATAAAATATAGTCTTATACTCGTACCCCTCTACTATCCTAATCTAGTAGAAGGTAGATATAACGTTAACCTTCGTAAGCTACTTAGCTCCCGTTAGGTTTCGTAAGGTTTCCGGTATTAACGGTAATAGATACCGATCCTACTTAGTAAGGGCGTTTATCGCTCTAAAATCGTAGTAGAAACGTAGACTACCCCCTAGTTTCCCTACGAAAAGTACTAGAGCTATAGCTTCTAAGTTCGTAAGCCGGATAAATCCCTTCTATAGTAACTCGTCGAGGGTCTTTCGTAATACGAGTAACTCTTACTTCGATATCCTATATAGCGGCCCGTAGGGTAGTTCTAGTTAGGAACCGTCCGGTTTCTCCTAGAGTTCGATCCTATAATCGATTCCTAGACGGTAAGGAGGGAGTTTCTCTACTTCTTAGCGATAAAAGAGCGGAGCGAGGTCTCGAACCTCTAGCGGTAGTTACTTCTATAGCTCTTCTATCGTAGGATACTCTTTTATCTTTAAGGCCTTCTCGATATCCGCCGAAATAGCGGCTACTATCTTCGTTAACGGGACGTCTTTAACGTCCTCGTAGTTATACCCCTCCCTTATCTACTTCTTCGCCCTTCTATAGTAAAACCGTCGTTTTTCGGGCGCTATCCGTACTTAATTATATACTTTCTACGGGTTCCCGAGGATTATCGGGAATACTAACCTAGGGACTACGTACGCGTAGACGGTCTATTAGAAACCGCCTAAATCTATATAGAGTACGACTACTCCCTTAATCTTCGTATCCCTTATAGTAGAGGTTACTCCTTTTACTTCTCGGACCTCGCGCGTAATAAAGGGTAACCTAAGTCCTTTTACGAGGTTCGTATTAATTATAGTATAATATTAATAACCTTTATCGATAAGAGCGTATATTCCGACGTTTTATTCGAGGACTACGTTAGTATATATAAGGTTCCTATTTATTCCTCCCTTTACCTACTCCTATCTTCGTATTAATACTTCTTCTACTCTCGGCTCCTAACTCTAAGCGAGAGTTACTCTTTTCCCGAGTTATAGCTTCCGTAGTCCGATACCTCTTAGTCGTTCTCTAATAACGGCGCTATAACTATAGCGTTAATAGTCGTAGGCTTAACCGCTAGCGCGTATAAGTAGCTAGAGACTCGGTAACTATTACTTCTATAACGGAAATAGAGCCCTTTCTTTCGACGTTTCTCTCTCTCGGAGGTATCGACCTACTTTACCCTTTATCGAACTCCGCCCTACTTCTACTTATCTCCTTTCCCTTTCGCGTAGTAACTATTCGTTCGCGTAGTATTTATAATAATATCGCTATCGCTATCTTTCTACGCGCCGGTAACCGCTAGTAGTAGGACTAACTACGCCGCTTCCTTTATAGCCTTCTTACCCTTATTCCTCTTCTACTATTTATAAGCTACCTTAAACTCGTCGGTAGTCTCGTACTTCGTTATAAGGCGCTCGACTTCCGCTCTATAGTCTACGTATTTCGTCGTATAGGGAGCGGAGATCGTTATTCTACGGACGATATCGGAGAAACTATACTATAAGTAGCTAATCTTAGTCGAGTCTTCCTATAGGTAACCGCCCGCATTAATAATAAGGGCGTCTACTTCTAACTAGTATTCCTACTAAGGTTACCCCTCGACGTATTTTAACGTTATAAGCTTATTAAGAGCCTTAGCGGCTAAGTTAGGGTCTATAAAGACTCGAGCGATCTCCTCGATAAAGAGCGTAAGGTCCTTATATAGTAGCGTAACCCCGACCTCCTAGTAGTAACGTATACGGCTCCTTCCTTTAATATAGAGGGAGTCGTAAATAGTATTCTAATAGTAACTAGTAGGGAGCTTAGGGTTTAACTCGGAACGTACTAAGTAAGAGCTCCGTAACCTAATAAGAAAATCTTAGAAGGTCTCCGGTTTACCGTCCTAGGTAAGCAGCTTCTATTCCCTAGGGGCCGTAGCATTCTAGGCGGGTAAGGTAGCGAGGGTCTAGATAAGGTTTCGTAGGAGGCTATTCGTAGAGGCCTCCCCCTTATCGCTAATAACGGACTCCGGCCTAATAGCGGCTAACTCCGCCTCTAACTACTACTAACGAGTATACATACGTTCTAGGGCTACCCGTACCTACTTATCCGAATTCCCTAAAGTACGACTAGAGTCCCCGGCTACTAATGTAACTAAGGCTAACTCCGGAGTATTCGTAGGGTAATCCGCTAGTTATTCTATAGTAAATTAATCGAACCTAATGTTACGGGAGAGCTACGTATATACTAAGGCTTAAAGTAGTATTTAATAGGTTCGATAAAGAAGGAAGGAAGGGAGGTCCTAGACGAGGACCGCTATAAAAGAGGTAGGCTACGGTGCCGCGGGAAAGCTAAGCCATCGCATAGGCCTAAGGCTTTAGGCCTGTACTAAGCCTAGGGTCTTACCCTTCACACTACGCTACGATCGACCTCGCTATCGCCCTTACTATATAGGATCTTCGAAAGAGATAGATTATAATAACGGAGGTAGTTCTTAGAGGTGTATACTATAACGACGGCCGAGTTAAAGGTAATATAATAGTAAGAGGCGGAGATCGAGTAGGAGATCGAATTAAGGGCATATAAGTACTACGAGATAGTTAGTTTAAGGGGCATAATAGCACATTAAGAGCCTCTAACTTGTCCTTATTATAACGCGATAGAGATACTATATTCTCGCTATGGCGTATCGTTTAACTATATTATCTACTAACAAAGGCTACTTTACGGTTAGCGCTTTAGTCTTAACTATCTTAATTAGTGTTTCGAAGAGGCCCTTAAAGATGCCTTACACTTACTCGGAATAGTACTATAGAGCGGTCGGGCGGCGGCGCTACTACTCTAGGCTTATAATACCCTTTACGGCGTAATTACTAGAGTTAAGGGAGCTAGAGATACTAATTACGACGCTACGACTAATAACAGCTCTATCGACTTATGCGACCGCGAGCTCTAAGGCGGAGCCGATTATAACTTAGGGTATCGGCGAGTTAACTAACTTAACAATAGTTAATAACGATGAGGTCGCTAAGGTAGGCACGCCCGCTACACTAACTCTAGTCGACTTCTCGAGCGAACGAGGCTAGTTTTAGCGTACTAGAATACTATATTATGTCCGCTAGCATATTAAGACGATGTTCTATAAGTATAACTACACCGTTACTAGAATCTAGTATAAGATAGGCCTACGTAGTAGTACTATATCTAAGATAACTCGAGAGCTATTTACTCCTCGCCGTTACCGACGGACCTACCTACCTACCGTTCCTACTAGTAAGCTCGATACGCCCTCTCGACTTCGCCTACACATAATACTTCTTAAGTCGGCGGAGGCTCGTCGTATACTATATCCGACCCTCCTACATTATCTAGAGCTCGACATAAGCGTTAAAGCACTTAGGCGAGCCTACGAGGCTATAGGATATCGTCGCTACATTGCTAGGCGAAAGCCCTTTCTTAATTTAATAAAGCGGCAACAACGGCTTTAGTAGGTACTCGATTACTAAGACTAGACGTACGTAGGTTAGTATTAACCCTACACGCTTACTATATAATCTATCGTACTAACCGCGTTATAGATTAGTACTAGGTAATCTTTAGTAACGAGTTCTAGATTAATAAGAACTACTCGCGGCGATACTAGGTTACTCGCTAGCCGTACGAAGAGTTTGAACTCACCTACTTAGCACCTTCCTTTAGTAACGGCCTTACTAACGGCTTCTAGGCCTACATTAATAGCCGTACTATAGAAGCTAAGTACTTCGCTTAGCTACGAGAAGAGCCTAATAGTAATAAGATAAAGCGTAATAGATAGCCGAAGATGAAGAAGTATACTATTAACTCGGAGAGATACTATAACCGCGTTCTACTATATACTTAGCTAGCTTATAACTTAGTTGTAAACGAATTAGCGGACGACTTAAACGCCTTCTATCTACCGTACTACGAGCTATACTACCTATTCGAGCCTCTCTTTATATACGACGGCGCTAGTTATTACACCTCGAAGTATATAACTACTACTTTTAAAGAGGCCAGCATTAACTTCTTAGAGCTATAGCCTACTAACTCGCTAGACCTTAATCTAATTAAGAACTACTTTACTAAGGTAAAGGCCTTTATGTATACCCTACATATTACTAACTAAAAAGAGCTTTAAGAGCGTGTTCTAGAGGTCTTTAAAATACTTATTATACTACTATATATCGAGAAGCTAATCCGTAGTATGCCGAGCCGTGTAAAGGTAGTTGTTAACGTAATAGGTAGACTAACGAGGTTCTAGAAAGAAGTGTTATCTCTATAGTAAGAATAGTTAGTTAGTCTCTACAGTAAGAATAGTTAGTTAGTCTCTATAGTAAGAATAGTCTATATAGTAATAATAACACCTTTAATCGTTAATATAACGCCTATACTAGCTAACATGAATAAGTAGGTGAGGTTAGAAATGCTAGGTAACCGCAGGGTTCGATGACTAGGTCGCTATAGTACTAATTTACAGGGGTTATGCCCACTCTCGGAATAGCGACATTACCTACTTTTTTCAGCGGCTTCCTCGCTGCAGGTGACACCCTGTAGTCGGCCATGCACCGGAAAGTCACATCCACGGGATCCTTTAGAAGCCAAGAACGAATGGCCATTGCAACTTTCACGCGGCAACCGATGTCGCTAAGGCATGAAGCTGGATTTGATCGTTCAACAGCCTCACGTTTTGCTAAGGCAGCCGAATTGTGTATTTAAAGAAGACGACAACCAAGGATGCCGAGGGTTCGCAGAAGACCATGACAATTCTTTGACAGAACAGGCGTTCCTCGTGGTTCGGCACGCGTCAAGATCTGCATTGTGACGTGGTATGAGCAGTGCAAATCTACATCGCGCCTGAATATCTTATCTGCCTGAAGTAGCTTGTCTCTTATTTTATCAATTCATTTGGGTATCGTTGTCATCAAGTCTCATAGCGCACCTGATCGATCGCTACATGAAAGGCTTCGACAAAAAATGTCGCAACTCTCCGAAGGCCGTATCTTTCGAATTCACCTACATGGTCAAGCGAGATTGATTCGAGCAAAAAAAAAAAGACTGTGAGATGTCGGTCAGAGCTTGGGTGAGATTCAATCCGTGGTCAGGAAGCAAATCAAGAAGCAGGACGTACCTGAACATAAGAGCCAATCATCGGCTATCTCTTAGATGCGCTGATATTGCTCTTCTTCTTGTCGGACTTGATGCCTTGCTCCAGGATCTTGGACTTCTTTCGATCGTCGCTATTTTTCTGCTCGCTTTTGTCGAAGTATGAGCCGACCCCAGTCAAAACGTCTGGCATCCTGTTTGTTAGGTTAATAAAAATTCCTTGTACGATGTAATAGGAGATCTGACTTCTTGCCGCCATTGTTGTTGGTCTCCATAGATACTCTGAAGGAAGGCATAAGTAGGTGATTGTGCTGTTGATCCCGGTTTGTGTAGCTTTTGCAGGCGATTACTGTTTGAGCTATGAGAATGTCTCGTGAAGTGAATACATGTGCCAGCAGAGAGCATCTTATCCCTTTTGGCCGTTCCCGACGGTAGAGTTGCCTGTCGAGCTGAGAAGCCACCGCATCGATCCATTCGTGCTCTGCGCTTGTGAAAGGACGCGACACAGGTAACATGGAGAGTGACCATACCGGTGACCATACCGACCTCTGCAGTACTGTCCACGAGCATGTTGTGATTGTGTCCGATGTTCCCGTTTCATACTAGTCGAAATGAATAGCAGGCAGCCACTCTCGCCTATTCTGAAAGCGACTTGGGCATCGCGACAGGTCGCCAGGCCGCCGTTTCGAGCGAAGTCTGCTTGGAGCTGCAGGTGGGTGAGACCGGAGTGCGAGTATCATTGGGCTCCGTGGAGGTCAGTCTGTGCGAAGCGAATTATAAATCACCTTGAGGAGCTTTTGCCATTGACACCAGACATGACGCGGCTGCCATGGTGACAAATGACTTTAGAAAGTTGAGTTGGGTTGCCAGAAACATTGACATTTGTGGCAGGCTTGAGAACCCAGGGGTCAGGTCTTGACTGAAAGGCGGAACTCATCGTTATTTGTTGGTCTGATAAATCCATGGCGTCAGTCGTGTAGCGCTCTCTTCGGAAGGGACAGGGAAGCGATTGGCCCTTCTCGGAAGCCGAAGTAACGAATTGCAGATGATGCTGCAGGATCTGCCCAAACAGGAATGCAAATAAGTCAGTAATTCTGGAATTTGCCTTGGTGCGGCTGAGGGAACTGAGGATAAATTGCCGCGCAAGTGAAAAATATGCTTCATTGAAGAAGCGGTAGAGTATCAGCGACAGATGAAGCAGGAGAAGCATTCGCGAACATCGAGCTTGGGCGAGAGCTCCTACACCAGAAATCCGAGTCTAGCGCGTTCTCGAGGCTGCGATGGCTGGACGGCCACCACGTTGCTGGGAGCACAGGACTGCCCGTGCCAGGTGGTCGCACTTACTAGCCTGCGGGCTTTCGCGTGGGTAAATCTAAGTGCCTCGACGACATGCCTGCAAGTTATGGAATGTCAGTAGTACCGGTGCTGCTTTTACGAATACGATACGAGATTCATTCTCGTGCTCTAATGTTGATACGATAACCTCACGGCCGATGTGAGATCTCCGTGACACGGCGACCGGATTTGTAATGTTGATCTGATGTAAGAAGTACAAAGTGGTTTCGGGCTCTTAGGCTTGGCTCTCAATGAAGGCTCGCCTGCTGGGGTTCATTCCGGATTGAGCCGTGTGAGTGTGTGGCTGCTTTCGCAGAAAGATGACAGACCCAAGGATCCGTGGCCATTCTGCCCCAGTGATCCAGAAGCGATAGAGGTGGAGTCAAAGGGACCAGAGCACACGGTATGAGGTCAAAATAAGCTATTTCGAGCCGGACCAATGCGAAAGCCTCCAACATGGGAGTGAATTGACGTCGCTCACGTTGTGTCCAGGTTGGGCAGCAAGTCGGCTGGTATACCGTATCTGATGCGTGTCCCGTGGCGAAGGCTAGACCTCGTCCTCCGCGCCTCAGGTCATAATTGATATCACAGAAAGAAGCGCAGTCGTCAGTGGTACATTGACGCCATCTCGTCGCTTGAGGGGACCCGTTGTGTTTCAAGTCCATCGCCCAAGAATCCTCTTTGTTTCAGGTCAGAAATTCGTCGCACGCTTTCGTGAGCATAACACGTGGGTGGGGTGGTATGGCGGTGTAAGACTTGAAGGTTGACTCAGCTCTGGTGAAAGTGAGTGAAGGTGAAAGTGAAAGTGAAAGAGTGAGTATAGTGATGTCCGAAGCTACGTTCGCTCCTTGCCCAATGCAGAAATTCCGTCATCTTCACGTGCTGGCGGCAGTGACAGTATAGGACTGGGCACTCAGAAAGATTTCGCATTAATAGAACAATGCAACCATGGGAACTCTCACCGCCGGTCTGCCCAGGCTCGACCACTACTGCGAACACAAACTACCTACTTCGTGCCGCCTAACCTCTATCGGCGAATGTTGCGCTTGCTACGACGAACGAGCCCATGTACCCTACTATTCGACCTACATAGACGGCATTGGCTTCGTGCCGAGGGGCAATAGATGGCAGAGATACTGCTGGTTCTGCAAAGAGTTCTGGGAGAATCGAGTCAATGCGTCTGGTCTCAGACCTGCGCAGACTCGCATACCAGAAGTCCCCGACCAGAGCGAGTTTCTAGCCAGATGGTACGAATTCCACCAGGGCTACCGGATAATCCGAAACGACGATGGCTCAGAAGAGCGAGTTGCAGTGCTCGGAGAAGACCTGCGCCATGTCGACCCCGGCGTGCTTCCCAGGACTCTAGAAGAGATGAGAGCAGGGAGAGAACGCAGTGAGCTTGAAGATCAGGAACGTCTGCAGAGACAGCAGCGGCAGGGTACAAATGAAGAGCAGAGTGTCGATAATGGACCATCACTAGACGAAGCACTTGATGAGATGTATCAAGCGGCAGAAGACGAGGCGCGTGAAGGTGAAGCTACAAGGAACACCACCAATACCGCGAACGTGCATGCTCAAGCAATGACATCCATCGGGTCGCGTAATCGCGAATACCAGGCACGACGCATTGCAGCGTTGCGCAGAGAACTGCACAGGATGCGCAATGGTATTGAGAGGGTGATTTCCGGACTTCGCGACCTAGGTGAGGAAGTGCCTGCCTCATCGCGACTCTCAGAGCTCGGTCGCACTCTCGAAAATATCGGTGAAACAACAACGCAAGAACAGACGCAGCAAGCGCTGAGCGACATCAATGCCTTGACAGAAACACCTGCCACCACCCAGTCAGATCGCACCCTGTTCAACATGCAGACTCGCGTTGACGAAGCAAGAAACCACGTCAACGAATCACGGAGAAATCGCGATCAGGCTGCCTTGGAACTAGACGCAGCAGAACAAGACTTCCGAACTTCTCAATCCCGCCTTCGACAGCTGCAGACTGAACAACGCACTACCGAGAACTATATGAGGCTGTTTGGCACGCGAGAGGAAATGCAAGCGCAAGGAGATGACTATGAAAGCCCAATCGGAGGCATGTTCAGCAGGGCCTACGAGCGTTTCCGAGCTGCTGAAGAAGTTCGCAGGGAGGAGAGGACGCTTCGCCAAATCCTCGAAGACGAGCAGAGAGCTGGAGGCGAGGATGTGATGACACGCTTGGCTGAGCTTGAAGCCCGAGATCGCGATGTGTGGGGAGTTCCCACATCCGGTGCTCCGTCAGAGCGGCCGTTTCCCAATACTACGCTCACGCAATATACATCGCCATTCGCGTCGGAGCCGCAAGGTCGCTTCTGGCGTTCAAGGCGGGAACGTGACCAACATGGCCCAGACCTGGGCTGGGAAGAGTACCACGCTCTGCTTCAGCGGCAGGGTCTGCATCAGGCGAACGATGGACCTTCGACCGCGTCAACGGATCAGACCACATCTGATGCGCGAAACAATCGCGACCAGGAGAGCGGCACTGCTGGTCAGTCTAGCGAGCAGACCAACGACGATGATACCCAGGATGCCGTCTTCATTCTCGACAAACTGTGCCTTACTCCCGAACTCCGAGCTGAAATATCCTTCGGTTTCGACGAACTCCAAGAGCTGCTTCACAAAGCACAGACTGGCCGTCTCACTGAGCTGGACAAGTCGAATGTCGATAGTCTCTTACAAAATTCTGGCACTGTGTGGCGCTCTGGGTTACTCACGCAGAGAAATCGTCGACAACGGCTGCGAGGAGAACATGTTACCTTTCGGGAGGAACTTAGTGAAAATAATGGTTTGCAAGACGATTCGCAGGTGAACATTAACCACGGCCTGGAATTGATGGCCGAGAGTTTTCAAATGAGCAGTCGAGTACGCGGGCTATCAGGTCTGTCCGATTCTGAGCAGATTCGCATGCTCAACAGATTGCAAAGTGGCCAACGTAGCCTGGAAGACCGCGATATCCTTCTGTACATGTATGCGGATGATGACATCCTCGCATCGGTCATTCCGATTCATCGACAGCAGTACAGTTCGGATGCTGCTTCATTGGACAGCGAGTGGCACACTCAGATCGCGAGGTTACAGCGCGACCGCCAAGATGCTGCGCGACAAGGCGATCATTCACGTTCCGAACTCGATGAGCAAAGAAGAGCCACTCGCACTTTGGCTCTTGCCGCCGGTAGGGCAGCTGCTCTTACAAGCCCTCAAGCACTTTTTGAGCAGATGGCAAATCGTGATGCGGCGACAAGGGTGGCATACGAGAGAATGCAAGAAAACGGGTTCCGTCCCGCTGAGACAATGTCAACACGTCGACTCCGCCCACTATATCGGCCGCTGAATCTGGATGATTCTACTGCTTCGCCATCTGCCACAGACTCTGAAGGCGACGAAGAGGAAGCTCTTGGACTTGATGCGAAAGATACTGGACGTCCTGATGAAGCACTCTCGGACGAGCAGATGACGGTCAAGCTGGACTGTCAAGTATGCTACACTCAGATGGCTGATATTGCATGTTTACCTTGCGGACATCTGGTGATGTGCAAATGGTGCAGCGACCAGCACTCACCGACCATGGCGCACGACAGCACAAGGCCGAGGAGACCAGCTTCTTGCCCTGTGTGTCGTAAGCAGATCCGCCAGAAGGTCAGGGTATTTCGGTCCTAGGGAGTCAAGCATTTGTAGTAAGAAATTGCACACGATACGGGTCCACGATCATACGAGGGCCTATGGTCCCGTCAGCCGGGGAACTCATTAAGTTGGATCCGATGCTTGCAGTTCCTCCGGTCAACAAGGGCAGGATCCTGGTTAACACGGTTGTTAGCGAGCCCATTAGATCTAGCTTCAGCCTTCAGCCAAAGTTGAGACGGAATCCACCAAGGCTGATATGCACGAGAACATATGAAGTGCGCGAGTCGCAATCGTTCTCGCACGTAGCCTAGACATTGCATGCGAAATATCACATCATAGATACCTAGCCTCAGCATGACTGCTCATTCTTCTTCAACGTCCACGAGGACAGCACTCGAAAGGCTAAAGCTAGTTGAACGATCCTTACAATCCAACTTGGCCGAATCTATCACTGCAGACTATCTCGTCATTGGCGCTGGCGCCATGGCAATGGCTTTCGTCGATACACTGCTCTCCGAGACAGTAGACAAGAAGATTATCATGCTTGATCGGCGTGCTCGACCTGGTGGGCATTGGGTTACTGCTTACCCCTTTGTGCGGCTGCATCAACCTGCAGCTTACTACGGAGTCAACTCACGACCTCTTGATAGTGGCCAGATCGACCAAGTTGGCTGGAACAAAGGACTCTCCGAGCTTTCATCTCGCGATGCAGTGCTGGCATACTTCGATCTTGTGATGAGGCAAACATTCTTGCCATCTGGACGGGTCGAGTTCTTCCCGAAGCATGAGTATCTCGTATGTATAGATAAATCACCACCAGCCATGCTTGAGAGCTCCATGCTGACGATCTGCAGGGCGAAGGTGAATTCCAATCTCTTCTCACCAAGAAGAGCTACAAAGTCGGACCAGAAACCACCATCGTGGATGCAACATACAGCAGAACATCGGTCCCTTCCATGAGACCTCCACCATACGAGGTCGCAAAAGGAATCGATCTCGTGACTCCCAATGGTCTTCCTGACATCACGCGAGGCTACGCAAACTACACAGTCGTCGGAGCAGGAAAGACAGCGATCGACACTTGTCTATGGCTACTAGAAAACGACATCAAAGAATCCCAAATCACCTGGATCATGCCACGCGACTCCTTCTTCATCGAACGCGAATCCCTCCAACCAGCCAACAGATGTCCCGAGAAAGCCCAAGCTCACATCCAAGCCCGAATGGAAAGCACAATGACCGCAACAAGTGTAGAACACTACCTCCAACTCCAACTCGACAAGAAAATCCTCCACCGTCTCGACGAAAATGTCTGGCCCACCATGTATCACTGCGCAATACTTTCTCTCACGGAACTCGAAGCCATCAGAAAAATCCCAAACATCGTCCGCAAAGGTCGCGTCACGAAAATCACTCCCGAAAAAGTTTCCCTCGAACAAGGCAGCTACCTCCCCGACCCGGAGACTCTATACATCGACTGCTCAGCCTCAGCGCTCGCAAAAATGCCACCAGTCCCAATTTTCCGCAAAAAAATCCATTACCCTCCAACCCGTCCGTTTCTGCCAACAAACCTTCTCCGCAGCTTTGATCGCGCACGTCGAAGCCACCTACCCATCATCGCACCAAGAAAATTTCAAAAATTCCCTCTGTAAGCCCGTGCCCATGCCCAACGACTCCGTCGATACTCTTGTCGTCAGTCTGCAGTCTAACATCAATCAATTGCGCTGGGGCCGAGAGCGCGAAATGAGGAAGTGGTTGGCGCGGAGTAGATTGGATTATTTTGGGAGGATTTTTCCCCAGCCGCCGGAGGATGCGAAGAAGGCGATAGAGATGGCGAAACGGATGAGGGAGGAGATGGTGGCGATGAGTAGGAAACTTTGGAGCTTGTTGGAGGGATTGCGGGAGCCGGAGAGGACGAGGGTGATGGGGCGGTTGGAAGGGTTTTCGTTGGAGGGATTGTGATTGGGGAATGTGTGAGTCTTTCTTTCTCTCTTCTCTTCTCAGTGTGCTGTCCGTCGTCCTAAAGGGGGTAATTTCGGCTGTTTCGACTAGTGTTCAAGTGAATGATCATTTCCATTCAGCTGCACGAGTTGAAGATGGGGTCTGCTCAGTAGACGTGTTTTCCAGCACAGCGTGACGAAGTATGCATTCGATCGACATCTCAGGTGAAAGTGGACATTCAATGGTAAATGCAGCTTCATCGGTGCACTGTGTGGGAACTTCTGCCACCTTCGGCATCCTACGAAGATGCTATTGTGGCCAAAGCTACGCTCGAGTGCAGTTTGCTCGTTTGCTGGAGTTGCTGTATCTGCGCGCTCTCTAGTAAAGTGCTAAGGTGAGACTAGACTTCCATGGAAGCATGAATCTCTGTCTCAGGGTAGTGAAGGGTGGTGAAATTTCAGGTATAGTCGCAGTCCTCACAAAAGTACTTGTAGGACCCCCCATCACAGTCGCAATCTTCATCCCAACGCTTACAGCCGTCGCACAGAAGCGCGACGTCGTTTTCGTAGCCGCAGTCTTCGCATATTCCGTTAGGTTCATCCCAATCGTCACGGTATAACCATTTTGACTCGTCCACGTCACCTTCATCGCCTAACTTGGCATATAGTAATTCCTTGAACAAGGTTGGCTTCTTGTATCTTGGGAAATCAGCTTTGTGCGACTCATGAAGGATGGCCTCGGAAGCATGCAAAGCTCGCAAGAGACCAGCGCAGCCTTCGAGCTCTTCAACTTCGTATGACTCGTCCTCCTGCATTCGAGACACGATGCCATCAGCTAGTAACGCTCGCAACGGTGAGTCGGGAATGGTTGCATCCCAGCATGCGGCCAGAGTAGCAGCTGTCAGTCGATCGTTCTTCTTCCACAAGTCTTCATTGAGAAGGACGCAGATGATGTGCATAGCGCAGTTCTGCAAGGGATGCACAAAGTATTTGTCCCCGAACGTCCAAATTCGGAAATAAAGGATGAGCTGGTGAGAGCGCGCCTCGACTGATTGGCATGCGTCGAAATCGAACACCAGGCCTTGCCGATGGATCCAGAACAAGAAAGCTTCAAACACAGCTGGGAAGTCCTCGGGCATTTCGATTTTGCCATCGCGTCCTTCTTTGAAGCGGTTCTCTGGATAAATTTAGTGTGCTATTCAGAAGATGATCGTGTTTTCTGACAGCTGCAAGATATTACGCACCCTCTAGGATCTTCGAGAACCAGTCCGAAGAGCGCGCCAAGAACCTTCTCGGGACTTCAAAGTCCTGGGCCTCTTCATCCTTCCCAACTCTAACAATGACATTGGCAGATTGAAGATCACTCACAAGTTAGTAACCGCATTAATCACCAAGCTGCAAAATACTGACCTCAGGAAGCGTCTCATGAAGTCTATGCCTGGACTGATCCCAGGGTCTGTTGCTTGGGTTGTTTCCGTGCCTGTTGCTGCCAATGAAGGGGTTTCTGTGTCATTTTGAAGAGGCATTCCTGAGTCCTTTTGCCGACTGAATACTGACCTCAGGAAGCGTCTCATGAAGTCTATGCCTGGACTGATCCCAGGGTCTGTTGCCCGGGTTGTTTCCGTGCCTGCTGCTGCCAATGAAGGGGTTTCTGTGTCATTTTGAAGAGGCATTCCTGAGTCCTTTTGCCGACTGCTCTCTTGAGGCTGTGCGGCATAGCCGCCCTGTGATATGGCTTCCATTGCACGCTCACGGTCTTCTGGTAGCCAAGAAGGCCGAGTGGGATCTATCAGTCAGACTTGTTAGAGCCAAAATATCTGTTTTCATGGAGGAAGTCTCTCGATGCTGGCTCTTTGTGGTTGCAATTTTCACGCCCACTTGGGGAGTTTTGTGGCTCCCGGGTATTTTGGCTGCACAGCAACGCGCCTCGAGCAGAAATTGGTCTGTTCATAGCCTTCCCGCAGACGTTGCAAGCCTCGAAACCTTGAAATCGGTATCGAACAGAACTTTTGGACATCGTGCTCCTTAACTTCCAGAACTTTTGAAAGGAGGTAGGGCAATTTCAAGAGTCGTATGTGCACAACAATGAACGTGGGGCACAAACTCTGGAGCACGGACGTGTTGAACTTTAAATTGCAATTGAAACTCCCTTGGCTAGATATTTGCATCTGTTGATCCGAATGGAAGCGTGATGGGTCGAGCAGTCCTTCCTAATGCGAAAATCCGGTTGAGTGGCCTCTTCACCTTGGCCCGAAACCCAGGACTTGCTGCGGATGGCTTCACTGGCCATCTGGCCATCATCTCGTGTGTCCAAATGCAAAGCTCCAGCAATCCTAGCCGCAACACGCTGATCTTTCCACAACTCGTCAGTCCAACTCAATGACTTCACCTGGCTCAAATGGCTTCGGCGGTACCACGCCACAGGCTGTCAGCACCCAGTCGGCTGGTGGCTGGACAGGTACCTTTAACAAAGCCTGCTGCTCGCTCGTCTTCACCCACTGCTCCCAGGTGTTTTCCTTGGCCTTCTCATTCGGACTGAACCAGATCCACGACTTGGACATTGAGTACACCATGGCCATCATCTCGGGGTATTTGGCGTTGATGTCGGTGTATTCGGTAATGATTGAGGTGCTGCTGTCATCCTCAGGAAGCTTGGCGACGAGAGCCATGATCGCAAAATAACGAAGCGCATGGCTTGATGGGGTGCGGTCGAAGATGAACCAAGTATCAGTCTTGTCAACCAAGCCTGGAGTGTTGACAACGTCGCAGAGGAAAGCCATGGCTTCATTCTGGAGTCGTGAGATTCCGTACATGTCACAGAATATCCAGAGGTCGATGAGGATCCGCTTTGCTTGTAGCCGCTCGCCCTTGGTAGCTGTCGGCTTGAGGCGCTGCAACTGCTCTGTGTACGCCCATCGTGCGAAGACCTTGACAGCCTGAACGCCGACGCCGCGAAGATCAATCGCTACAAAATCAGTATGGAGTTCAATCAGACGTCCAGTTGGTAGACTTACTCGTAACAGATGTGCGTGGCATGTCTTCGACTTTGACTTTGGTGGAGAGCTTCTCGGCGAAGGCATTGGAGTGCAAGGCCAAGAAGGCCTTCTTGATGTTGAGTTGCTCTTGGCCGTCGCCGACGAGAAGCGTTATGTCCTCGGAACTGAGAGCGCGGGCATACGCATCGGTGCTGAGAGTCTGCGCCATGATGTCTGGTGTTGCGCTTGCGGATGATTCTTGATGGAAGAGTAGATTTTTTCAACCTGTTATCAACGTGTTCTGACGGGGTTATTACGAGGTTCGTATTGGTCATTGCGTTTCATGCTGGACAATAGCAGGCTTTGGCTGTTCATTGGACAGAATACTGCACGCTAATGCACCGTCGAAGTGAAGTTCCAGTTCAGCTTTCGCAAGCAGAGCACGGGAATTCCAGCAGGCAAGCAATGCGGTGACTGGGAACAGAGTGCTCAAAACGCGCCGCGAAACTGATCAGCCATCCCAGCGAGCATGCCTCTTCTCCGCGTGTTGTCCTGGACGGTGGCTACGCCTGTAGCTCGACCCGCCTCACCTTCCATTCGTCGCCTCAAATTGTCATATCGCTCTTTCTGCTCACGTGCACCAATGACCCAGGCAGGTACACGCCAGCTCGCAGCGCCGGGAAGCAGTTCTCTTCTATAAGCCAGACCAACTATCCATCCAATGCCTGCCGCGAGAGCCGAGCCGGGAAGCTGTGAGAGCGCGAGCTGGAGCGGCAGTAGATAGGAGGTGGCCTTTGATGTGAGCATCAGACCTTGCTGCTGTTCGTGGGTAGTCGAGCCAGAGATACGGTACTTGTACACGTAGGGTATGGCGGCGTGATATTGAGCGAGCAAGGAGAAAACAATGGGGGTCGGTCCTGCTGGTAAGTAGTTGATTCGCCCAAAGGTTAGCGGGCGAATGACGACAGCCAACAAGATTGGAGGCAGCAGCGCATTGTAGAGGAAGGTAGAGAGGATGAAAGACTACCTACCTGTCAGCCAATGCGCATGACAGAGGGAGATGTGTGTGAGCAGAGCAGAGCATACAGCGAACTTTCGAGTACCCCATAACCTCTCAATGACGCGCAGATTGTAGATGGTCATGGCGGCGAACAGAAGCTCCGTGCTGTTTGTATAGCAGATCTGCCAAGTCAACAGCCTCCAGAACTGCAGGTAATCGAGGAGATGCGGGCGGACTTCGATCCATATGAAGTACTTGGTGTCGGTCAGGCTGGCCAGGAGAGAGGTAATCACGATGCCAATGACCAGAAGCCGAGAGACAGGCGCATTTGTGAAGCCTGATGCGAGCATGGCTGAAGGTGGTGGGGATGGAGGATACAGGATACAGGATGCGATCAGATGTGAAGCCAAGTGGCATGCGAGATGTGGCTGAACAATGTCCTCGTCTCGAGGCACTCGCTCTCGGCTGGACTTTCCCAGGACACGTCAGGCATCTGCAGCTCTGCCTGCCTCAGCCTCGTGCTGCCTGGCCTTGGCACGCGCTAGAGCCATTGACTTCAACTTCCTATAACATGATCATTCAGACTCTCCATTCGACAAATCTTACATTATCAGCCATGGCCACCACGACTGCCGCAGAAGTAGCGACTGTTCGCACCAGCAAGCGGAAGCGCAACCGCGTCTCCTACCTAGATGACGATCACTTTGATGTGCTCGATCAGGTCGATGATGAGCCTGCTTTCGAAGAGCAGGAAGATCCCGTGGAGGAAGATCTTGACGACTTGTCTTTCGGCACGAAGGTGCGATGGCCACTTGTGCCACTTCGCAGATTATGGATGTCCTCAGCTGATACGTGAACAGAGAGGCCGTGGCGTGAAGCGTCGTGCAGCCAAGAAAGCAAAGAAGACTCCATCCAAGAAGGAGAAGAAGCAGAAGCCGTTCCGTTTCCTCGATTTGCCCGCCGAGCTGCGAGATGAGATCTACGAGCTGGCACTGGTTGAGCCTAACGGTCTCACTCTCGTGTCCAGAACGAAGAACAGCCGTCGCAGCGTCACTCGTGGATCTATCAGCATTACTAATACCAAGTCCTACTATGGCAAGACTTGTCGGAGGATATGGTATTCGCAGCGAATCGATGGCTCCCAGACCAGCATTGAAAGCCATCTGGAACGCCAGCTCATCCCTAACCTTCTAGCTGTGAACCAGCAAATCCGATTCGAGGCCTCTAGCTTCCTGTACAAGCAGGAGATTGTCCTAGACGACACGAGTACACTCTTCCAATTCATTGCCACCATTGGTCCATACAATCGCAAGTTGATCAACGATATTGTGGTGCGAGGCTGGGGTCGAGGTAAGCTCGATTAATGTTTAAAGCAATACTTGAAAACGCTGACACTACTCAAGGTCGTGGTGTGACTAGGGGTCACAATTTCAGCTCTCTGACCGCACTTGCCGAATGCACCAACCTCGACTCACTCTACTTCGATTGCGATGTAGGGCGCTACTACCGACGTGAACACAAGAAGCTCGCCGGCCAGATCTACCGGGATGGTCACTTCTTCCTCGAGGCATACGCAACCGCCAATGGCCTGGACGCGGCTCTCAAAGTCGTACAGTTCAGCGAGCGTCAATTTGCCAAGGATCGCTACGCGGATGAGCTCGAGTTCGACCAGAGCAAGCGCGACGGATTCGAAAATGAGCTTGAGAGGTTGATGAAGAAGGGTGGCTTCAAAGTACGCACAAAGTGAAATTCCATGTCGGTAGCGGGAATCACGACAGCATGGTTCGGCGTTTGAACGGTCTCAGTACGTATAAATTGAGCAGGCAGCACGACAGTATGAGCTCATTTTCTATAAGTGTTCACACAGGCTTAGATCCTGCGATGTGAATGGGCAGGTAGCATAGGAGTTCATTGCCGCGAGGATTCAACCAAAATGAAAATTTGACATCCTTGCGGCCTTGCTTCATCAGACTTCGGTACTGTGGTGATATTTCATGAATGACAGCTCGCGGAAGACTGATGAAATAGCTGCATGACCGCGAGGTAGGTGGAGCTAGAAGAGGAAAGGGTGGGTGGTCGACTCACCAGACCTCATATGGTATTGGTGCCATGGTGAGACTCTATAGCTGACGGCTGGCGAACGAGTGACGAGACAGATGCGTGCATTCCAGGTGAAGAAGGACAAGGACAGCACACCTTGAACTGACCAGGTATACAAAAATTTTCATTTCACGCAAAGCAATGGTAAAAAAGTGGTAATATTATGCACACACGCCAAATCTTGCAGCGACTTCTCACCGCTTCGGATACCAAGGGTCAGGACTATCCTCCCGCTCTTGCGGTCCGGGAGGCGCCATACTAAGAGAACCCCAAGTCTGCATCGGCGGCGTGCTCTGCACGGTCTGCGAAGTCTGATTCGATGGAGCCTGAGATGTATCTGCCGAGTTCTGCACGTTTTGCGAAGAGACAGAGTAAGTGGATCCACTAGGATGTGACCAGGACTGTGACGCTCCTTGCGCCACATGAGAGCCCTGCCCTTGCTGTTGGAATCCAGCGTTCGGTAGCGGAGTGTTCTGAGCAAGCGCTAGACGTGGCTGTTCATATGAACACTCATTGTCCTTTCCCTTCTTCACACATGATCCGCAAGGCTGACCTTCATCGCACTTCATCTTGGCAAACCGACAATTGGTACAGCTCTGCTTTGCCCTCGGTGCAACGTACTTGGCAAATTGCGTTGGACCTGGTGGATGCTGGGGCGTATTGTAAGATTCTGCTGGCCATGGGAGAGAGTCTGCGCGAGGAGTGGGAATTGGTTTCATTGTCGTGAAGAGTCCTTGCGCCTTTGGCTGATTTGATGAAGGGGCTATAAGCTTAAATTGCTGATACACTTTCTGCTGTGGTGCAGTGGCATTCATAGCTGCTCGTTGCGATGCCGTTGCAGGCTGCGCTGACGTGGGTGTTGGTGGTGGTTGAGTCCTCTTCGGTTGGTACGGGAGAGGGTATGGAAGGTCGTTAGGAGCTTTACTGAGCGAAGGCGGTGGAGCCTGCCATGAGGGTAGATCGTAAGCCACTGGAGCTGGCTTCTTAGAGAACTTCGGAGGCTCGACTTCGAACGACGGAGCGGGTGTTTGGGCAGTATCGCTCTGTCTGAGAAGATCCGCAAGCGAGAGCGGCTTGCGAGGATTCCCGTTGACCGGTGCAGGCGGAGGGGGCGGTGGTGTTCGCTTGCGCTTCAAAGGGCGGCTCATGTTCGAGGTGGCTGGTGTTCCAGGTGCTGGACTGTCTGCCATAGCCAAAGCGGAGTTGGCATACTCCTCAGCTTGCAGGGTAGCGGATATTCCTCCTGATTGCCTCACATCATTCATCGTAGCTGCCGGCCCTTGAGGTACTTTTGTCCAGCTGGTTGTCGTGCGCCTTCCACCGCCAGAAGGAGCTCTAGCTGCGGCCTTTCTTGCTGCGACAGTCTCGTGAATTGCCAAATGTCTGTAGTATACGTCACAGCTCTGACGATTCGTGCTGAACTTGACACTTATGCTTCCTTTGCAGTCATACGTAGGCTTTCGAGGCCCTCTTTCTGCGCCACCCGGGTCTTTAAGATGTTTCATTACCCGTGTGTATCCATTTGCATGCCGGTCTTTATTCTGCATGCTGTCTTGACATATGTACGAGAAGCGCGAGCCCTCTCCGTCTTTGGCCGCCCAGGCGTTGTTGAAGCTATACCGGAAGCCATCCACAGCTTGAACGACTTGCTGAATACCTCGCGATGCTGCTCTTTGGACGATCTGGCTTCCTCTTGGATCGACAATGTTTATGATGGCACTAACAGGCGCTTTGGGATGTTGAGTGCCTTGTTCGGTACCGGGCTCGGATGTGGAGGTATCGAAGAAACCGGTCTTGAACTCGGGAGGAAGATCATGGTCACCACCTTCGGCATATGGACCTATCGAAGGTCTGACTAGTGGCTTGAAGGCACTGAATTAGCACATATCCTATGCCTTGCTACGCACTGCTGCAAGCCATGCACAGAGCACGCATCTGCCACGGAGACTCACAATGACCGCATTCAAGCTCAGCCTCAATTCTACAGTGCTGCACTGGAGGGCAGCATTGGCAGCAGCGGAGTTTACCACCGACTTCAGCGCTTCCGAGAGGGCATCGAGGGAATCAAAAGGCCCGCTGGCTATGGGTTGGGAGAAGACGTTGACGCTCACATTTCCTCCGTTGTAATCGCTCATGCTGCCAGCGCGGGAGCCAAAGGACACGCGCGCCATAATAGATGCATTTCTGGGGGGCGGCAACTGTATGGTGACTATGGTCTTGAAGATTGACTTCGTGACCATCAGGGCGAGGTCTACATACAATTATGATACAATACGGAATAGCGCCCGCGAATCGCTCAAAGCGTACTAGCTCGACGATCTGACAGGGGTACGAAAGCTTGAGGATCGCCTCTGCGCGACGCGTCTTCCATCATCTGTCTTCGATGTTTAGATGTCTTAGATGCCAACACGCAGCTCAAGAAAGTTCCATACAGCATGCCGCTCACCGCAATGAAGCGCCACCATCCCGAGACTGTGGACACGGATGATATCCGACCTCACAAGTTCCAGAGATCCACGGTTGCTGACAATATCCATGTCCAACCCGCGCAACAGACTCCAGTCTATCCGAATGAGCTATGGGACACGATTTGCAAGACAGACATACAATCGCTACGAGAGATCGTATATCACGCCACAATGGCAAACATTGATCCACAAGTCTCTCTACGAGTGCTGAACATGCATCACACCCGCATTCACAATGAAGCAGTACAAGCCGAGCAAGCACGCAAGACTCAGGAGCTTCGCGACAAGCGTGATAGAAAAAAGGTCATTGACTTCGATCAGCACTTCAGGCAGATAGACTCTTGGGTGTCAAATGACCCTATCGATCGAAAAGCCTGTCGAATCTCATACGGCATCTACGAAAAAATCGTGGCACGCATTGCAAAGCTCACAGAGAAAGCAATCGAGGCCACCACAAATTTCCAGTCCAAGTGCAACGCCCTCGAAACGCTACGAAAGATTGTGGATGCCATTCTTCGTCATTCTGATGGAGCAATGGGTATCGAGATCTACGGATACTTCAACACAGAACGCGATATCGAGAACTCGATGTTGAGAATTCTACATTCGATGGATCCACCGGAGCACGCTGAGCTTCTTAATGTGAGAGATGAAGGTGTGCGTTGGATTGAGCAGATGGAAACGCTGGAAACTTTCCGACAGACCAAGGAGGTGCATTTCGGTCGACATGAAGGCGAAGCTCCATTCCCAGGAATCAGCGAGGTGCTGGACTTTGTGCTAGGAGCAGTTAAGGCAGAGGCATCTGAGGGCGGTGTACTGCTCAAGAAAGAGCCTGCGGTGGAATGAGAGAAGACTTCAATGCCGCCTTGAGCGTCTTCGTGCACTCACTTGAATTTCGGGTGTTCTGGGAGTAAACGCGTACGGATCAACTCTGCTCCACAAATTGCAGAGATAGCGAGGTGGATTGGATGGACAAAGGCCGTCGCCATGGACAGCGCTTCGACAAACCTTGCAGGTGTACCCGCCCGCGACGAGCAGAAGAAGAGGAAGAAATGGGATTGTGATACGGTACTCCTCGAACGCTTACATTTCGCGAAACTGCTTGTCCATCACGAGAGTCAACGTATAGCACGGGTCCCAAAAACTTCCAAGTCGTGTGGTTCTCCGCTGTGAGAATGCGGATGGATGTCGCTGCCTTCACACTCTACCTGCTCCAAAGGGTTCCCGCCAGCGACGGCGAATAGATAATGGCTGACGTGGTGGAATCCGGTGGGAATGCATAGATGCGTATGTTGTATAGAGATGGACGAGGTTCACATCAGGTAGCAGGACGAGTGCACTTCTATAGCGCTTGCTGCTTCCACGGCTGCCTCACGTCCAGACTAATCGTGTCTATCGCAAAGCCCCGAGGAGCGCGTCAGAGATTGGAGTGCATTCGAAGGGCCTGAGAAAGGCTGAAGATAACCAATATTACCGCTTGCAATACGACACAAACTAGATAGAAGTAGGTACAGACTGGGTATTTGCTGCTGCTTTTCACTTCGCTGCTCCTCATACCCGCTTGTCGCGCTCAAAAGTACAAAGGAACTTGCTTTCTTCTTTCTCTCACAAAGTGGTATCTCCTCCGCAATATACCTCATTCCATTTCGCAATATTGTCTTGAAGCTGCTGTCGCTGTAGGACTCGCAATATCCCATGCGGGCTGTCCGATACGGTCTCTAATTTGGAACTGTGACATGCTTGCGCTCGTACAGGTGCTCTTGGTTCTTATGCCACGAATTCGCACCCTTCTATGGGTGGGACGCGCCAGCATCAGTCTCATCATCCTCGGTCAGAATGTGCTGAGTACTCATTGGTGTCTGTTCGCGACCCATGCGGCTTTCGAGCTCCTTGAGTTGCGACTCGCGAGCCAAAAGCTCTTGCCTCTTCTCATTGATCTCGCGCTGCACCTTGAGTTCGATCTCGCGGAGCTTCTCTTCTTCGCGACGCAGTTGCTCCTCCTTCAGACGCACAGACTGCGAGGCAAGCGATTGTGGATCTAGGCTGTCGCTTTCCGTGTTGATACCCGCGGCCTCGTTAGCACTAGCAACACTCTTACTAAGCTTCTCGGTACGGTAGTTTTCGTAGAGGAAGTCGTGAGTTATCTCCTTGAGATCTGCAAGATGCGAGTGGAGGAGGGCAGAGCGGATGGCGAGGAAATCGGAATGTCTTGGGTTCTCGACCTCAACAACGCCCCATGGGTACTGGCGGGCTCGGACGCGCTTGCCGTCGATTTCGATGACCTCTTCCGATCCGACAATGGCGAATGGCATAAGACCGCGAAGCTCGGCATTCTCCTCGACAGTGTCCTCATCGTCCTCTTCAATGTCGTATGGGAAGTTGTAGACTGGGATGCGGTAGTGCTCAATGTCCTCCATGATGAGCTTCTTGCTCTCAGCGAGTTCGAGCGGCGTGAGCGAATCAGCCTTTCCAATGACTGGGATGACATTGACGCGAGGACTGAGGCGGCGCATCAGCTCGATGTCAAGTTCTCGAAGGCCGTGGCCTGGAAGAAGCGTTAGTGGGTTCGTGTCAGTCAGAGCAGAAAAACGGAACGCACCAGTCGGTTGGACGAAATAGAGAAGCACGTGAACTCTGTTGTCACGGAACCGCGGGTTACGCTTGATCCTGCTCTCCTCGGCCAAAATGTCATCGTATTGTCGCTCAAGGTAGCTGGAGATTTCGCTGAATGAGGCCTCGTTGTCGATGCTATCGCCAAAGCCGGGTGTATCAACGATGGTCAATGAGACTCGTGTGCCTTCCTCGTCAAGCTCCAACTCAACGGTGACTGGCTTGATCTTGACGCCTTCCTCGAGGTGCGCGGTGGTGGGGTCATCGGCATCGAGTGGTGTCAGGACCTGTCTGCCGCAGAGAGTGTTGACGAAGGTGGTGCGGCCAGTACCTGAGGCACCGCAGACCATCAGGCAAAACTGGATGCCCTTCTTCACATTCTTCTTGCGGCGCAGCTTGATGGCGGAGGTTGAGGTAGACATGCTGATGCTTCGCTGCGAGCCTGTCCCGTACAAGGAACCTATCCTGTGCGCTGTTCTCGACTCTGGCGGCGGGTGTTGAGGGGTGGATGGATGGGAGCTGGGAAGGGCAATTCGATTAGCGCTCGACGATGAATTGACTACATCTATCGCGCCACAGTGCAGCGCAGCGCAGCGCAATGCAGAGAATGGCCGAGCGCATTGGGCTGAGGGGGCAATGTCGTGTTTCTGAGGGACTTGTGGGAACGGAGGGAACTTACCTGCGCTCGCACGTGCAGATGGCAGGATTGGTGATAGAATTGCAAGTTGACGAAGCAATTGACAGACACGTAGACGTAGTGTATAGTAACAACTGCAGGTGCTCGCTGCTTGATGGGAGGAAGTTCCAGGGGCTTGCAGGGATTCATTGCAACGCCCGCGCCTGCCACCGATTCGCCAGCGGCACACCTCATTTTGCGGAGCGGCGAAGTATTCTAGCGGACATGGACCCCTTCGACATTGCCATGTGATAGACTGCGAGGTCATCTGTACAAGTCGGAGAGCTGGCTTTGTTACTGTGCCTCTGCTTGTCAAGTGAGATTGCTGGTCTGCCTGCCACAGACTCACCTCAACGTCCCGACGACGACTCCGAGGATTGAAGTCATGCTGCGGTAACAACAGCGAAGAGCACTCGTGTTGGTGAAAACCCGCGAGTTCGAGTGTTCCATCGTTAGTCATGAATACACGCCAGGCCATTCAGCCTTCAACAACCCCAAATGTCCTCTCACTCGCCTTCTCCTCCTCCCGAAGGCGATTCGTCACTGGCTTGACTGATGGATTGCGCATACTCCGGACGGACAATTGTCTTACCACCCACCATCCTGCCTTACCCGTGGCTTGCGTGGCTACCATTGCCGAGGCTTTAGATGACCGCTATATCGCATTTGTCTCTAGACACAAAACGACAGAAACTGGAGGACCAAATGTGCTCATCTTCTGGGATGGAGTCCTTGATCGCGAGCTCACCAGATTCGACTTCTATGAACCTGTGCTGGGCGTGAGGTTGAGCTCAAACTGGATGGCAGTTGTGCTTGCTGAACGGACGATACTGTTTCAGTATCAAGAGATTGCTGAGCCCACGACGCCCAAACCGGCAGCAGACAATGATAGCAACGCAGAGGAAGATACTGAAGAGATTGGTCCTCTACGAGCCCCAAATTTGGTGCATTCCATCTATCCCACAGCGCCAAACCCTTTCGCACTGGCATGCCTGACGAACGATATACTGGTTTTACCTGCTCAGAGTATCGGCCAGGTCCAGCTGATCAAGCTGAAGCCGGGCACGTCAACAACAACAAAACGCGTTCTGCGGGCCCACAACTCGTCTCTGAGATGCATAGCACTTTCCCAGGACAGCTCCCTACTAGCTACAACAAGCGAGCAGGGCACACTAATCAGAGTATTCAGCATAGCGAGTCTGGACCAGGTGGCAGAGTTCCGCCGGGGTATGGATCATGCAGTCATTCATGGCCTCGACTTCAGCCCGGGCAATCGGTTCGTAGCCTCCACCAGCGACAAAGGAACACTTCACGTGTTCGACCTGAGACCTTCCAATACTACGGATGCCGCAGCTTCAGCAAAAGACCGTGATACCGATCATCGCAAACACCGCAAATCGCAATCCTATGCTACTCATCGCATGTCAGCTGGCTACGATAAAGAGTCAGTCTCTGGCTTCTCAGTCGGCCGCTCTTCACCAGCCCCTTCTACAGCAGTCGGAACTGGCGCTGGTACTGCCGGCTATCACGGTAGCGTGCAAGAGTACTATGGACTCCGGCCTCCTCCCGTATCCGCATCACCGCCCGCACGAGATGCAGCAGTGTCTGCCGTGGCTGCATTGAAAGCTAGCCCACTGACGCCTCGTGCCTTCCGCGACCTTCGCAGTGTAGCTTCCGCACCTTTTTACACTGGTGAAGACCCTCCGCACTGGCAAGGTGGTCCTTCACATAGCTGGACAACGGCACCAAACGGCACGAGGAAGCGCATCAAGAATCCTGTCTTGCCGCTTCCGCACGAGCCATCTGGACGGCCCCCCAAGGGAATCATATCTTTCGCACCTGCTTCGAATGACAGGAGCGATGATCAAGGCGCAGTCCTGTATGTAATTGGAGGAGGCAGTGATGCTCGCTGGGAGATGTTTGAGCTTGTGCCAGCAGCAACTGCAGAAGGAAGTGCAGGCTGGGCATTGATCAATCGTGGGTTCAGAAAGTATCTGACCCGACAGTTTGCAGATTGACCTAGAGACTACATTTGAAGGTGTATGTGTAAGAGGAGCATTAGATACTTGACACAGAATTCTAGGCAGCCAAGGTTCTGCCGGAAAGAAGCAGGTACGATCATCAATCCGAAACGAGTTCAAGCGAGATTATGGCTTCACCAACCACCGCACGTCACTCTACACCACACGCCAAGCCGTATCAACGCAACCGTCTTTCCCACGTGGTAGACAAAGTACTATGTACTATAAGAATATCTCTCCAAAGTAGGCACTTTCACAAACCCAACCCTCCCACATTCATCCATCCATTGCGCCGGCCGCAGTACTCTCGTCCAACCTTCAGCAACAACCATGCAATCCATCCTCCTCACCTCCCTCTTCATAGCCTCAATAACCGCAACCCTCAACCCAGCCCTCTCAAACTCCAAAAACCGCTGTCCAACAACCTACAACTGCGACGCAAAAAAAATCTCAAAAGACATTCAAGCAGCAGAATGTTCTCATAATACAAGAACACACGAAGATCAGGTAAGCCAAAAAAAAGTAAAAAGTAAAAATTCGCATTTGCTCATATTATTCCAGACCTTCGCAGTCTTCACCACAAACCACCAATACGACGATTCCCACGGAGCTCCGTATGGCACTTGTTCGGCATATACATGTGAACCACCAGCGACGCCAGGTAAGTTTTCTTTTTTTCTTTCTTCTTCTTTTCTATCGACTCTAACGCTCGCTCGCGTCTCTCAAAAGGGCAAATGAAAGATGAAGTCGACTGCTGGACGTTTTTCTGGGAAGAGGGATATGGGAAATCTGAGGGTGAGGGGGCGGGATGTATTAAATCTCCTGATGATGGGACGTGTGGGTGTGAGAATAGTGATGGGGAGTTTATTTATGGAGGGGAGGATTGTGAGTAGCAGTGGGCCGGGAATGGAGGAGCAACATTGATTCGGGGGCGTTTTTTTGTTTATCGTATACGTGGTCTACAGGATCTGGACTTGGCAGAGGAAAAAAAAGATGGGTTCGGATAGGTCATTTCAAAGTTTTCGGGGTATCTAACGCGCTTGATCTATTGACTGCTTCACTGACTTGATTGTCCTTTGGGTGTTGACTTCGTGGGAGTGGCGTCTCGACTTGATGCGCCTCCGCCTTTCTTCATCAAGGATTGGAAGTATTCCTCCAACTTCGCAGTATCGAGTGGCTCTTTACTGTCTGACAGCTTCGGTGATGTCACGCCAGGAGTTCCACCCGAAGTCTTTTTGTCATCTGCCGCATTATTGGCGTCGCGGTGAGGTCGACCAGGAGGTTTCGGCGTTGATGTTCGTGGTGTTGGCGAGTCCGATGACTGGTTCGGCCGCTTCAGACGATCGATTGCTGCTTGTGCGGTCATTGTATCGTAACTGACACCTCCCACGTTAAATGACACCTCTCCCAACTCGCCAAGTGCTCCAGTCGACTCGCCAGCTGGTAGACCAACAACACGACCTCCAGTTCCGGAGAGACTGGTATTCGAGACGCCGGTGCGATGGCCTCTCGATTCTCTTTCGCGATCTTGAGCTTCAAGTTGCTGCAAATGCTGACGCATTTCCGCTAGGAAGACTTGATCGGGTTTCGTTGTGACCTCAATTTTAGGTGGTTTCGGAGCTTTGTGAGCCTGAGGGTCTAGCACTCGCTGCTCATACGTCCGTACAGCAGATGGTGTCAGCTTCGATGGTGATAGAGGGATTTCCGGAAAGTCCTCGTTCTCATCCACAGGAGAGCTCTCGTAGACTTCAGCGCCTCCATTTGCTTGCTTGACCTCAACAGCAGTCTCCGCAGACTTCTGTTCTGGACTCGGCTTAGGTGGTGGAGGCGGCTGAAGATCTGCAAGCCACCCGTTCACAATGTCTTCTGGGGAGAAGGTCTCGCTTAGAGTCCTGATGAAAGCTGGGCTATCCCACCCTGCCGGAATGACAATTGCCATTCGATCCATGAACTCGTGCTTTGGTGTCAGCTCTTCCCGCTTCTCTGCTCCCGAGCTAGACCTTGCCCTCCTTGGACTTAGTGTGGCCAGGTCCAAAGCCAGCGAGTTGAACACGACCTTTTGCTGTTCGCTCAGCGGCCCTCCCGCTTGCTGCGGCGGAGCAGTGGAAGTAGTATAGATCAGTGCGCTGAATGGGTGCAAGGGCAGAATCGCTGTCCGCAGACATTGCGAAATGTAGTCAAAGTCCTCCTCCTTGTAGCCTTCTCGCAACAAATGCTCCTGTGCTTCTGTGTGCTGGACGACTACGGTGATGCCAAGCTGAGCCTCTTTCAGCACGTCAAGAGGATCGGTTGCAGGTACTCCAGGCGGTAGCAAAGACTGTGCGAGTAGCTGCAGCCATGTTTTGAGCTGTTGCAGAAATTGCCAGGGCTGCTTCCAACTCAGCAGAATACAGACAGCAGGCTTTCGGTCCTCTTCTGGATCCTTTCCACCATCAAGCTCTACGTCCCCAAGTCCATCCTCCTCTTTCTGCTTCTGCTCTTTCTTGAGAAGCCTTCGCAGCGTACCTACATACTCTTCCTTGGCATCTGGCAGGGTATGTATCTGAACGCTGGCAACCTCCTCCGCCTCTGTACCCAGCACTTGCACACCAGTGCCGCTCTGTTGCGGCGGCGAGTAGAGTGTCACGTGGCCATATCCGTAGGCATACTGGTTGCTCAGGCGCAGCTCTCCCTTGGTGCTCTGCTGTTTTCGTTCCTGCTTCCTGCTTGGCGGTTGTGCGGGAGGCGGTCTGGTGAGCGTCGACACGAACTGCCGCTGGTCATCTGGAGATGCGCCGCATATCAGCAACTCTCGATGTTGTACCGCTTGGGTTTTGTTGCGGGATTGAGCCTCGCGCGTTTGTCGCAGGAGATTCGACCAGATGTCTGTCCGTTGTTCCTTCTTTCGCTTTACCGGTCGTTCTGTGAAAGTCGTTCGAGACATGACCGTCGATGCCGGATCGGGCTGCTCCTCATGCTGTTCTGTTCGATGAGCACCTTCATGTCTGATGCAGGGATTAGAACTCTCTCGACAATAAGCTTCTGTATCGGTCTTGGGATTCCCGACACACCGACACACCCGGCGCTGTGCTCTCAATGCCCAATGCCATGATCCTCAGACGAGTCAGGTACAAGTCGCACAACGGATATGCCAGTCTTGTACAAAGTCTATCCGACACCGAGCATTTGCCTGAATGGTCGTCTTCTCCTGGGTGCCGGAAGGCTACATTATCTTGGGCTTCGAGAAGGATGAGTATCCTAGTCTTCACCTTCGGCACATATACAATGAGGAATTCCCTTCATACCTGCAACACTTCTTCCCACCACTGCCAAAATGATTCTCCCGGAGGAGCTGCTGATACATGTCTTTGCTTACTTGGACCAGCGGGACGATCAAGCCAGCCTTCTGAATCTCCGTCTGGTTAGCAAGACTTTTCGTCGACTGCTTGATCCGTCGATCTGCATTGTGCTCGATGGAACTCCGGAAATCAAATCCGACGTGGACCTCAGCGGCTATCCGAATCGACTGATGGCCATGAGAGATCCTCAGGTGCGCGAGAAATTACGACCCAAATTCTTACAACTCAAGAAATGGGCAGAGAAAGTCTCCCAACAACCATGCCTGGCTCGCATCTTCGTAAAAGAGGCCATATTTGGCCGTATGCATCCACGACGCGAGCCTGAGGGATACACACCTGGATCCGTTATGGCCATGTATGAGCGACTATCAACACCGATCGATATATGTGCCTATCTCCGACAGCAGGTGTTATCGCGGTTGGCCGAACATCACGAGAAAGGCCATGTCGCCATAATTCTTTCAATATGCCATTCGTTGGAGACCTTGGACTTTGCCTTTGGCTTTGAAGCCAGTGGCAGGCTTCTAACGCGCTACTTTGAGTTCATCGCTGAACGACACTTGGCTCACAGTGCTGGATTAGGCCCGGCTTTCCCAGTGATGGGCTCTGTCAGGACGCTCAGAATTGGTGTCTCGACATTCAACTATTGTACGGGAGTTTCAGATGCGCTTACAATGCTCACCCTGCCGCGACTGGAGGAGTTGACCATACGTGGACTTGCCGACAATCGAAGCCACAGCAACCACGACCTACCTCCTCTAGACGGCATCATCCGCAATCGCAATGCCAATCTACGCTTACACTTTGACTCCTGTATGCTAAGCGGAGAAGGCCTGTCGCACATTCTCGCTGCATGCACCTCTATCTACTCCCTAACCGCTAGATGGCGCGGCGGTGTCTGGACAGAACATCTTCAGAATCCACCACTTGGAGGCGTCATCCGAGAACATGGATGGCAGATCCGGCGCATTCATCTAGACACCACGCCGTGCTGGATTGGCGTTGCTCGAAATCACACACCAGAGGAGCCGTTTGGAAGCTTTGCAGATGTCCATTCGAAGATGCTGGCACTGCCTCGAAGCACTTTTCCTGTGGATGGTCTTTGGCTCCCTTCGCATGTCATTAGAGGGAGGCACGTTGCAGGACAGCTTCCTCCAAGTCTTGAAGAGCTGTATGTGCTTGGGGCTGATGACGCAACTGGATTCGATGCTCTTCTCAATCATCCAGACCTTCCGTATTTGCAAAAAGTTGTCTGCGTGCCGTGGCTGCGAAAGAGTGTCCGCCAGGGTTGGAGAGGTTTCGGGGACACCACTTGCATCAACTATTGGAAGGCGACGGGATTGGAGATTGACAGTCTTGCTTCAGCTTGACCTGTTCTATCCATCATGACGGACTAGGAGAGAATTTAGTAGCCCCATTTGCTTGCAATTGCTTTGCCACACGACTGCATTGCAACACTGTTGCAACCCACGTTTCTTCACTGTTGAGCACATGCATTTTTGCATATCGACCAACCGGGCTTTCGGGATTTATAGCACCCCGTCGCATCATGCCTGTGAGGCTCTGACCAGACATGGTCCTGGTATACACTTCATTCATGCCAAGCGTGATCGCTGGGCAGATCCCCAGAACAGGACGATGCAACGCTTCGACTAAGTAAAAGCTTGTCCCAGCAGCACATGGCCGCATGACAAGGGCGAGACGATCACAGGGTGCTGCAAACACACCAGCACATCATGCTGTACATGACTTTCACAATCGACTCAAATGCGGACAGTGGTGTTTACGAAGACCCTTCTACAAGATCGATCTTCGTGGAGCATAACTTGCATTTATGATCTTAGAGCTGATGTGGCCGTCTTGGCTCCCGATGGAAGAATTAATGTAACCATTCTCAGAAATAGAATCGATCCAAAGCACCTCTGGAGCGCAATCTAAGAAGTGATGTTCTCATAGATCGGCTAAGCGAAAGTGTGCTCGTTGCGACAAGGCTGCCAACGGCTGCGCATTTGTAGCTCTTCATCAATAGCGCAAATGAAAATTTACTCAACAAACTTGATTAACCATTCTGCGGCGACTTTACCACACCTCCGCCCAGCCTGACATACACCTCACTCCCACACATCCCATCCATCTTCCCGACCCATCACCGTAATCATGGTCCTCCGCCTCCGCCTAGCCCGCGTCAGTACGCCTGGGGGCGCAAAACGTCACAAGCCCTTCTACAACATCGTCCTAGCAAAAGACAAAACCGCACGCGACTCCAAACCCATGGAAGTTTTAGGCACATACGACCCCATCCCGAAACTCCCCGTAGGAGCCGAACCGGGAGAAAAGAAACAAAAAGACATAAAAATTGATGTTAGTAGAGCCAAGTATTGGTTGGGTGTGGGTGCGCAGCCGTCCGATGTTGTTTGGAGGTTGTTGAGTATGGTGAGTCGAGCGGAGTTGTAGCTCCAAAAAAAAAGAGGAGATAGAGATTGATGTGGTTTAGATTGGACTCCTTGAGCCTCGATATTTGCCTTCTGGACCTCAGACTTTGAAACAGGCGAGATTTCCTACGCATTTACCGAAGGTTGTGGAGGCGGTGAAGCAGCAGGAGGTGAAGAGGAAGAGGATTGCGCCTTTTAGATTACAGCAGCAGCAGCAGCAAGAGACGGCAACAAGTGTGAGGGAGGCGGTTGAGGAGGAGAGTATGAGGAGGAGTGAGGAGGGAGTTGCGGGGACGACGAGTCCGATGGATCCTAATGCTGTGTGATTAGGTCGGCGATGGATATGGGATGAGGATTGTATAAAGATATTGAGGGTACGGAGATGATGCTGCGCTCCATCTTGATGGTGGAGTTGGAGGCAGTTCGTCATACAATAGACCTGCGGGGAATTTTGCGAGCAGAGCCGCGAGCAAGTGAGTGGCTTCTTCCACGAGCGAGAGAAATCGGGAGATACTACATGAGCGGCTAGGGATGGCCTGAAGGACATATCTGAGTCCAATAAAAGGTCCAGAAGCAGGCAATGGTACTTAGCATCGTGTAAGATATGTACAAACATCCGCACAGACGCAAGATCGCAATCAGCCCACAAATAAGAAGAAGCTCCAAGTCAACGTGATTCTTCCCTCAGACATCTTCAATACTTCCCGCTGTCATTCTTAGACAAAAGAAAAAGTTGGAGCAAGCGAATGATGACCACTGATAATAGTGGTAGGAAGATGTATCTTGATCGTGATCCTACGAGTAGCAAAACAGTCGCCCTCAGCTCAATAGCTGTGACAAGAAAAGCGTGAAGACTAGAAGTTTGCGTCCGCCACTCTCCCCACCTCAAAGTATTGTTCAGTACGCGCCCGATCAGATCTTGCGACTTACGACTGCACCATTGAGCCCAGAATGATCTTCGGGTAATGGGCGTTCAAAGTCTGTACTTAGAGGTCAACTGACTCAAGTGCAGGAGGGCAAAAAGTGAAAGATGAGACGTTCAGATTTGAGGCTTGATTCTCATGTCAGGCTTAGAGCGCTCGATCGAAATGCGATGAGATTGCCTGACTGGGCTCAAAATGCCATACCAGATGGCAAAGAGCAAAAACCAGAGTAACAAACACCTACCTAGACACCCTGGTTCAATCTTCACTCTCCTGAGCCAGATGCTGGAGACCGCCTCAACAGGACCTGATTGCACTAGCGGAAAATTCTCCACTTACGCTTTCGCTCCTGTTGTATTCCGTGATCAGCGATCTGTTGACGCACGCCGTCTGTTGGGCCATGCACAGTGTGGCAGAAGTGATCGATGTCGGTTTCGATGCTCTGCGCTGGCCTGATAGCATCAGCTGCTCGATGTCGGCGCTGCTGAGCTTGATGAGCTGCACTGGTCACTAGCTGGAGATTTGGGTATCCTGAAGTCAGCCATGGTTCTTGCGAGATCTGCTCGATGATATCAGCATCTGGTCGTGGAGCTCCAGAAAGGTCAGCATAGGCCCTGATGTTGTGAGATGGCGCTGCTGGGACCCGTGAGTCTGCGTCGAGTGTAGCGTCAGTAGTATCTGAGACAGTAGATGATGTGGCGGAAGAGCTAGAAGACGTGCTTGTGGAGCACGACCCGGACTCAGCTCGAGGATGCTGGAGTCCAGAGCCACGCCAGTACAGCTGGCGCACCCGCCTCGCTGCATCCTGGCGGCCTTGCTTGAAAGCTACTCGAAGATCTGCCCTGGCCGAGACACGACGCAGAGAATGTGGCTGCTGAGCTTGAGACATTCTCTGCTGATATGCGATCTCGGATGGAAGCTCAGACCTTCTCATGTTGGAGTAGGGGAGCCGTCCAATTTCGAAGGCGTCCTTCGGAATGGTGAATGATTGTATTTCAGAGGATCTTGAAGTCTTTCTGATTGATGGCACTGCTAGTCGACGGATTTCAGGGGCCCTCGAGGCTGCGATGAGATGGTAGACTGGAACTGCTTGATGGAAGCGAAGAACAGGTCTAAGCTGGCTGATTATATGGGATGTCTGGCCAGCACAAGTTCCGAGCAGAGGTCATACTTCTCGGCACAGCCTTCAACAAACAATGCCATTCTCCCATCCTGACACGAGCTTGGTCAAAGGATTCGTGAAGTCAAGCGTAGTGAATGTTTGATACACGACCAGTCGGCTGCATGCCTGCGCGCTCAAGAGCTGTTCGGATGCTCCATCCGGGAGTTCTTGAAACTCGAGGAGCCATTGTTCTCTGCTTGGCTCTGCGTGAACATTCACAAGACCAGGCTGGGATGGAAGCAAAGTGATGGCCTAGGCTGAAGGTAATGAGGGCCATGTTGCGAGGTTCTCCGCGAACAGCACGCGTCGATTTTGTTGAGTCTGGCAAGACAATACGGTATGGCTGATGTTGCCACGACGCTTTTACTGAGCTGACAGAGCATGAAGAAAGATTTGTGAAGTTGTTGATTCGTATCTCAGCAATTTCAGCCGCTTTTGCGCTATATCTCGCCGTAGCTGTTGCGACGAGCCGAAATGATCCTCCCAGCCTCATCCCTGGATCCAATTTATAGGCGTCCTCTCCGTACTGTACCTGAAATTTACTTGTGGGTTGGTGCAGTAGATATGCTAGTGAGTCTCGTATTCTACAACAATGCAATACGATTGAAGGTAAGAAAGTGTTCCTTATTTAGGCGGGATTTTCGTGGCTAAATCACATTCATCCAGGGTCGAGACATGGCACATACACGCTCGATGCAAAGTGAAACACCGTAAAAGAATGGGATGGGTCACTTATGATATCGATACCTTCATGATGTACTTGAGCAGAACGCTTCCTAAGCATCTACTCAAGTCTTTGTTCAATGATGAGATACCTTACAGCCACCACCACGGCTCTTCTTGCCATTCTTCCAAGAGCAACTACCTTCAACAACCCGCCACTGTGGAATGATCTCGCCGACTTGGATATCTTCCGCGTCGGAAATGTCTTCTACTACTCCGCCTCGAGCATGCATTTCTCCCCGGGAGCACCTCTTCTACAGTCTTACGACCTCGTCAACTGGCAATACATCGCCAACTCGGTGCCAACCCTCGACTTTGGCCCGGAATACAGCTTGCCAATTGGCCAACGTGCCTACGCTCGAGGGACATGGGCAAGTGCAGCTCGGTTCAGGAAGAGTAACGGCCTCTTCTACTGGTATGGATGTGTCGACTACAAACAGACTTACGTTTACACTGCGCCGGCTGCAGAGGGCCCATGGACTCGCAAAGGGCAATTCTCTGAATGCTTGTACGACGCCGGCCTCTTGATCGACGACGACGATACCATGTACATTGCCTACGGGTCCACTACAATCAAACTCGCCCAGCTTTCGCCAGACGGCCTTCGTGTAGTCCGAGACGAAGCAATACATACCTATGCCGACTATGCCGAGGGCTCGAGAGTCTACAAGCGCAATGGTGCATATTACGTGATTAATATCCAGCCAGTCAAAGCGCAATATGTCATCAAGTCAACGACCGGTCCCTTTGGGAAGTACGAGCAACGCACCATACTAGACTCGACTTCTTCTCCGATTGCTGGGGGATCTACACCTCATCAGGGCGGATTGGTAGACACACCCGCCGGAGATTGGTATTACATGGCTTTCACCGATGTGTAAGTACTTGATGAAGCATTCCCATCCAGGAATCTTAGCTAAAACATGACAACAGATACCCAGGAGGTCGTGTACCGGTGCTGGCACCGATCAGCTGGGACGCTCAAGGCTGGCCGACACTTCAGCTCGGTGCGAACACATGGCCGGCCACTCTCCCCAACCCGAACGTTCCGACTCACCAGAGCCTCGATACCTCTGTTACGGGCTCTCGTGCGTTTTCTAAATCCGGATCGCTCGCCCCCGAATGGCAGTGGAATCACAATCCGGACACAACGAAGTGGGCTCTAGAAGGAAGTGGAGTCCGGCTGCGGACAGCGACCATCACTGACGATCTTCACTCCGCAAGAAACACTCTCACGCACCGTGTGCTGGGGCCATCGTCAGCTGGGACTGCAGTGTTGGATGTCTCCCAAATGGCCAAGGGTGATCGAGCTGGGCTGTCTCTGCTTCGAGATCAATCCGCTTATATCGGAGTGGTGGTGAACGCCGATGGCTCCAAGTCAGTGGTAATGCGCAGCGGCATTACCATGGTAAAGACCGACTGGAAGACAACAAGTGTTGGAAAGGACGAGGCGACGGCCCCGATATCGACGAGTCGAATCTGGCTGCGTGCGCAAGGGGACTTCAGGCCCGCTCCTTCGGGCAGCTTGAAGGCCCAATTCCTTTACAGTCTTGACGGCTTGAAGTGGCAGCAGTTGGGATCTGACTTCACAATGCCAAATGGCTGGGAGTTCTTCCAGGGAATCAGATGGGGCGTGTTCAACTATGCGACCACCGCCTTGGGAGGGAGCGTTCTGCTCCAGAGTTTTACTGTAGACCCCAGATGATAGATCGGGTGGCGATGGGCTTATTTAACAACTCTGCTGTGACTGGAGCCGACGATTTCAATGCCACCATGCCTCTTGACCAAGTCAACTGCCATCCCGTTCCTGACCAATGTGGCGGTTGAGAGAATGAACTGCTCTGCTTCGTACGATACTAGACGCTTCCGATCCAACCTACTACCGTGTCTTGGCCGACCGGATCCCGCAGACGCTTCCGGGTTGCTTTGATGGTCCGCTGGAGAGCTGCTCGGCGTCCGGCTGCCAGCAGTTCTTGGACGGACGCAGCGCTCAATTTGGTGACTTCGGAAAGGCGTGTGAAGTGGTCTACGACACCTCGACGAATACAATCAGCTTCTACACCAATCGAAATAACGGCACTGTGGTTGGCAAAAGGAGTATGAGGTATGGTAGGATGTAGATATGATAGGCCTACAGTAAAAAAATGATTGACGACACGTGCTCACGCGTTGAGTGAAGGGAAGAATGTGAAGAGTATCGTTCATAGATGTTCTCATTCAATCCAATCCACCTTGATTATCAGCACTTTTTGATGCTGATATGGAGTCGTGGTTTCTGGTTTATGTGACGCCCAATCAAAGTCTAAACTTGGGTGAACATCTCCACGTCCCGTGCCCAGCTTCGAGTGACGCGCAGCAACGATGCCTCCTACAATCGCGACGGTCTCATACAAGAAAAAGGATGGCACGCTCACTGTCGCTGAAGACAAGCGCAATACCTGGTGGACACCATCAGATCCGCCCTCATCGGCTCCCGCGGTGACGATTAATGTCACTGACATCACGAATCTCCAGCAAACGCCCAAAACCTCGAAAGCGATAGCGCTGAAAATTCTGGTCAAGGAGAACAGCTATGTCTTCACATTTAACCACAAGGACAATGCGCGAGAAGAGCAGCAGACGGTGACGGATGTGTTGAGCGCCGCAATAGCAGCGAACAAGGCGAAAGATGCGAGCAAACTTGTGCCGCGGGCAGCAAGTGTCTCTGGTGCGGCGACACCCACAGCTCAGCCTGGCGAGAATGGCGGACAGAGTGCCGCGATGGCAATAGCGAAAGCTGTGTCCTCAAAAGGCGTTGACGATGCCTGGTACGATGACGCCAAGCTCAAGTCCGATTTCAATCTACAGCGGTCGCTGCTCGAGTCGAATAAAGCGCTGAGCGAACGCTTCAATCAAGCTCTAAAGGACAAGCCTGAGAGTGTGTCGGTATCACAATTCACATCTCAATTCTGGTCGGCGCGAATACATCTGCTTCGTGCGCATGCGATAGACAAGGCCCAGAAACAAGGAGAATACAATGTCTTGCCAGAGATCAAGTTTGTGCGAGAGCCCGCGAAGAAAGAAGGCGAGCCAGACACGAAGAAGCTGCAGTTATCGAAGGAGCAGATCCATATGATCTTCAAGCAGTACCCCGTGGTGAAGCAAGCGTACGATGACACAGTTCCGAAACCGCTTAGCCCTGGCGAATTCTGGACGAAGTTCTTCAACAGTAGATTACTCAAGAAACTTAAGGGAGAGAAGATCACACAGCATGATCCCACCGATCGCGTGCTGGACAAGTATCTGGATCGGGAGGCGACTGGGCCTGCCAGCATAGCACATATCCCGCATTGGATGGATCTTGAGGGCAATGAACAGAATCACAGTCAGCGGAAGGGCAATAGGCCCGATGAAGATATGCGACCGAGCTCTTATGATAAAGTCCCTATTCTACGGGTGCTGAATAACCTCTCCGAGAAGATGATGGCGCATGTAGCACCCGAAGATGGAGAGGCACATGCGCCGATTGGTCTGGATGAAGAGACATTTGAGCAGCTTCGACTTCAGGATCTTGCCAATGAAGAGTCCGACAACAGAGTCCGTCTCAACGTTAAAGAACAGCAGCGTTACGTCGGAGGCGACAAGGACGCTCTTTCTGCAGACGCGCAGCTGTACGCCAAGCAAGACCCTCGGACAGTGCTGTGGAAACTCAACTCTGACCTGCAACCACAACGTCTCGGCAGCGATGAGCAAGGCACGCTTCGGCTCGACCAGGTAATAGGATACAATAGCGACGACTCAGACTCTGACGAAGAATTGACGTCGCAACAAGCAAACGGCTCGCCTCCTAAGAAGAAGCGAAAGCACAAGTTTGCCTCGCACGGTGCCATGACTGCTGCATCAAAAGACATCATGTCGTCAATTAAGAATCGACGAAATGCCACCTCATCAGATCCGAACTCCCTGAATGGTCTCTCGGAGTCCGTATACGAAAACCTCGCAATGACACACAACACAACAACAGAGTTCCTGCACTATTTCTGGTCACTGTTTCTCTCTGGCGATACATCCCGGACTGCAGAGCTCGCGCAATTGGTATCGACTCTCGATCGGTCGCTGGATCGAATCAATGCTGTGGGAGAGCAGGCCGAAGCTGAGCGGCAAAAGCGGATAGATGCACTCAAGCAGAAGTTGGAGGAAAGAATCAAGAATGGTGGCAAGCGGCGCAATGTCGACTTCGAGAAACAAGTGCCTGGAGGAAAGAAGGCCGTGGACGCGATGATCAAGCCGACAGTACAGGCTTTGCAGCAGGCTAGTAATGCGTATAGGAAAGCATTCGAGGAGCAGACGAAGGAGGCTGCGGCGGCGAATTTAGCGTCCTGAAAGGTGATAGAATGTCACTCATCTTTGTCGAATGCAGAGCGCGGACATCGTGCTTGTCACATTAGAATCGTGACTGCTGGGAGTTAAAAAGCATCCATCATCTCTCCAGTCGCTCCAACACTAGCTGCAAAAGCAGGGAACGATGCTGCCCTTCTCCATAGCCTTCACAGCCTCACGTATCCTCCTCCCCATCTCCCTCGTCTTCAAAACTCCTCCCAAAAACTTCCCCTGCTCACTCCCCTCCTCAACTCCACACAAAACCTCAATCCCTCTCGACAACGTCACGAAAACCTCATCCATCCCAAAAACCCCTCCGGATTCACCACTACTCTCATCAAACACCACGCCCAACTTCAATTTTTTTTTTGTAAAAAGGAAATCCACATCTTCTCGATAACTCGCCTGATACGTCGTCCCCGTGCAAGCAAACGATATAAATTTTCTCCTCTAAACTCTTTTTCTGGTACATGTGTTTCGCTGATGATGGGGGGGCTAGGAAGGCTCGTGTGCGTTGAGGGAGAGACGGGTTTCGTTTTCGAAGAGGCGCATTCGTTGTAGATGTTTTTGTTGCTGTGGAGGGGTTGGGGTGTCGGGAGGGAGGTCTTGGTTTGGGTTAGAGAGAGGGAGAGAAAGGCGCCGTTTGGAGATTCTGTTGTGGACTTTGTAGGGAAGGATGGGGGTTGAATTGTTGTTGTTTTGGGTTTGGTGGGATGGTTGCTGTATGTACTGTATGGTCTTTGGTGTCGAGTTTGATATTGGATAAGAAGTTCTTTCTGCCTTCCAAGTTAATAGGAGAATCTTTCTTGTTTACCTGTATGTTCACCGAGCCCAGCAAGGATGTGAGTCTGCGGTACGTGGATGTCCATATCTCATGATAGCAAGTCGTGCATCTTGACGGCTGAACAGACCTTGGTCGACACTGCCTCTGATATACGTATGATAGCAGTGAATGTTGGAATGCTGGTGTGAGAGATGACCTCACTCCGAAGCAGCCGTGGCCGGCGGCAGATTGGCATTGGCTGACAGCAGGGGCCTCACTGCAACAATTTCTTCGCAATCAAACTTGAGCAGAAATCGGCAAGGCGCGGAAATAGATACATCCAACTCTCTTTGCCATGTTCTTGTTGCCTTCCTCATATATATCGCGCGCAAGCTGCGCCCGCGTCAGCTTGCATGGCCAAGATGTTGAAGGATTCTGTTGTCAACAGAGCCGCGATTCGAATTGTTATTTGGGCGCTGCAGTCGTATGCGCCCTTCTGTGTCGGATATACAGCATGGAGTCTTCTCGCGCAACGATATCCTCTTCTTGGTCTTGGTTATGAATGGTTCCTCAACAACACAATTCTTTGGTGCTTGTGGCCTCCAGAAGCCGCGTTCTATTTCTTCTTCGTGTTTTACCAGCACTATATTCAGCAAGAGGCGATACATCCACCGCTGCGCACGCAAGATGAGAGACTGGCGCTGTTCAACAAAGTCCGAAGCGAGATTTTTGATCCCGTCAGCTTCCTCTCTGGCTGGTTCCGAGGAGCAGACCCGAAAGACATTGGTCGCGAAGAGCTGAAGAGATTCGTGGACTGGGCGTTTTGGGAGGGAAGGGCCGGGCAGGGAGAGAAGAATGGCGATGCGAGGGAGATTGAAGAATACATCCAAAAGATCGAAATAATGATGCCTGAGCCATTCCAGGAAGGGAAGGGCAAGATGCAGAGCTTGCGATTGACTCTTGATCCAATCATCATAGAGGCACGAACTCTGTTCTGGTATGCGCTCATGGGCATTGCAGATACTGTGGCCCTGATCATGCTTATGGCGAAGGGATTCGACTTTCACAGGAGAAGCATCCTCAGCACGTTGGCCGTCTTCCCTCCCCGACCAGCGGCATTCTTTACGCGCCACACTTCTTGTGCTCCCAACTACAGCTATTTCCATCGCAAGCACACGTCAAAGACACGACTTCCCATCCTCTACATTCATGGCATTGGAATTGGCATCTTACCTTCAATACGATATCTGGCAGATCTGGATCACGCTCTCAATAATGGTCGCCCGGAAGACGATCAAGTCGGCATCATAGCCATTGAGATTCTGCAGATTTCTTCGCGACTTACTACTGCAATTCCGACACGAAAGGTGTTTCTGTCCGAGATTACGACAATTCTGGATCAACACTTCGGCCAAGGTCGCTTCGTTCTTGCCGCTCATTCCTACGGCACCATCTTAGCTACCCACATACTCAACGATGCAAGTCTCTCTCGTCGCGTGTCTGGTACGCTTTTAGCCGACCCAGTCTCAATGTTACTGCATATGCCCGATGTGGCCTACAACTTCACTATCCGCCATCCCGTGCGCGCAAACGAATGGATGCTGTGGTACTTTGCATCGAAGGATCCTCAAATTGCTCACACTATCGGACGTCACTTCTTCTGGAGCGAGAATATCTTGTGGAGAGATCAAATCGAACATCTGGTCGTCAATCATGGAATGCGTCTGACAGCATCTTTGGCGTCGGAAGACTTGATCGTGAATGCAAATGCAGTAAAGGCATATCTGACCGAGAAGGACATCCCGAACCCGGTCGTGGTAGAGAACGAGGATGGCCAGATGGAGATGCAGCTGCAACCTCAGCATGATACTAAGCCACGCCACATGCCTTGGAAGGGCAAAGGAGTGGATGTTCTTTGGTTCGAAGGCTATGATCATGCCGAAGTGTTCGATGCGAAGGAGGACAGGACCACACTCGTCAATGTTCTGGTTGAATACGTCAAGGGCAAGTGATTTCAGCCCGGACAGAACATGCTTCTGTGATACCCAAGCGCAACAACGAATAGATGATAGATGATACTTACTCTGACAGCTTAATGTATACTGCTAAGACTAATGGATTTAAAGAAGAAGAGTCTGCTGCTGGTTCGGAAACTTCTCGCATTGACGTAATCGATCTCGCTTGGGTAATGTCGTTCGTTTCCTTCAAAACACCACTCGGACTTATTTATGTAGGCTCAGCTGACATGAAAAGCTTTTCTCCATCAACTCCTCAGAGAAAATGTTAACGCCTATGTCCGCAGCCGACACTACTGTGTACAAAATGCAGTAACTACCGAGCCGTGACGACTTCGGCAAAGGTCCGAGTTGGTGCCATACGAGCCACAAATTTGCCCCGCCTAGCCTAGCAGAACTGACGACTCATCAGTGAACTGACAGCACCGACACGCTCCTCGGTGACAATGGAGGCCGATCACTTGGCGAGCCTCCCTCCTAAACACAACAACTTCAGGAATCAGAAGATGATTTCGACGAGGCATTTGTTGAGTACCGTGATAGTCTTCCCTACAAACATCTAAGTCTTGTTCCAGAGACTGATGTTGTACAATAGACAGCTGAAGGAGGGATTTGCTGTCACCAAGGAGGCACGGGTGACGGGTGACGGCAGCGCAAGGCCCCATTCGATGGCTTGAGACGATCTCAGAGGGGGATCCACATTTGAAACGATATCAGCGAACGGGGCTTAAGAGTTCGAGCACCGAGAGGATCGACGAGCTGTGCGTGCGTGCGTAAACACCATCTCGATTCTCGTAATAAGCGAAAGATAAGTATCCTGCTGTCTGTCAATCGACCTGTGAAACTCCTGGCCCTTCTCCCACCTTTCTCTCTACACCAGTACATCACCCGTAAGAAAAGCAGAAAATGTCCTCCAACCCACCCGGAAAATGCTGCACCATTGGTGTCAAGCACGAAGGCGAGGCGAAAGGCAAGCTCGAGAACATCGGCGACAGTAAGGAAAAACCAACACCTACAATATATATGCCGCTAACCCACAAAGTCTCAACCTACATCGTCGGCGAAAAATCCACCACAGCAATCCTCATCCTCAGCGACGTCATCGGCCACAAATTCCTCAACGCCCAACTCATCGCCGACCAATTCGCCGCAAACGGCTACTACGTCCTCATGCCAGATTTATTCGAAGGCGACCCCATCCCACTCAACCGGCCCGAAGACTTCGATATCATGAAATGGCTCCAGACGTCGGGACCAAGTCAAGGCCATACAACCGAGCAAGTCGACCCGATCGTCGAAAAAGTCATAAAATACATGAAGAGTGATTTGGGGATTGAAAAGATTGGTGGTGTGGTGAGTTGTATAACAAACAGACAAAAAAACCCCCAGCAAGCACAATTCTGATTTTTCTTTGCGCCAGGGCTACTGCTTCGGCGCCAAATACGTCGCCCGCTTCATGACCTCGCACAACAACAAAGGCCTCCAAGCCGGCTACATGGCACACCCCTCCTTCGTCACACCCACAGAAATCCAAGCTCTCACCGGCCCCCTCTCCATCGCCGCCGCCGAAACCGACCAGATTTTCCCCGCCGAGAAGCGTCGCGAGACCGAAGATATCCTCAAGGACATGAGCATTCCCTACCAGATGTGTCTGTACAGCGATGTGGAGCATGGGTTCGCGGTGCGTGCGGATACGAGCAAAGCGGCGGTCAAGTTTGCGAAGGAAGCGGCGTTTTTGCAGGCGGTGCATTGGTTTGATGAGTTTTTGAAGAGGGGGAGGAGTTGGGCTGCGTGATGATGGAGTTATTACAACCCTGGAATTGTTCTTGCCAAGCCACATGGTATATAGTTCTATGCTTTGAAGTTTATTACCAATTTATGACAGAAAGAGAGATAAGGCGCACTGTTTGAATTGATTGCGTGAAGCCATTAGCAGCCATGGCACAAGGACTTTGCGTACTAAGCTACCAGACAGAATTGTCTCTCAGCTTGCGGACCACCTCCTCTTTTGGAACGTTCGTATGAGAAGACCTCGCTAGTTAAGGAGGCTCTCGCGTGACGACCAGTCCTCCTGAGACTTGGCTGGAGAGACTCCAGAACTATCCCCAAGTTTGCTAGTCCCCTCCGTTCGACCGTTGCCAATGGAGTTCGCCTCCATCGAGTGCTCATCGCCAGCTACATCCAGACCGAGAGTGACCTTGCTGGTCGCATCACTCAAGTCAAGCAGCTCACCATCTGACTCAGGGCCTGTGCGTTGAGCCGTGGAGTTGTACGCGTCTCTGGCCTTCTTGACGCGCTCCTCCTCGCTCGAAGCCCAAGAGTTCCAAGAGTCGGCGTCAGACGCAGAGCCGCGACAAGGAGTGTCTGGCTCATGACGATCCTGGTCGTTGGAGATATCCTTGAGAGCCAAAGGGAACTCCGTGTCGGTCGGCTTTGGAGTGCGGCAAGTGTCGCAAGAGACGTGATCGTGGGAGAAGGGGTGGCAAGTGACTGGGCAAGGGTGACCGCAGGATAGAGCCTCTCCACAAGGAAGCTCACATCCACCCACGAACTTCTCCCACTCCTCAGGCTCCTTGATGTCGGTCGCTTTGTTGTGCTTGAGGCAGCGGACTGTGAGCTTTTGATCGAAGCGTGCAGATTCGACTTGTGGCACCTCAGGGGGTTGACCGGAACCAGCCATGATTGTGATGACTTGAGTCCAGGTCTTGGGCTTGGCAGGAATGACTAGCTTGCGCACGCTTTCATCTGGTCCGCGCTGCTTCTTCTTGGTCTTCTTGTACTGCGCCTCGGCATCGTACAGCAACTTGCCATTGCCGAAGATGTAGAAACCGCATTGAGCACGAGACAGAGCCACGCAGACTCGGTTGTCGACGCCCAGAAAACCAATCTGCTTGTTGTCGTTTGAGCGCGCGAGGCTCAGGATCACCACCTTGTTCTCTTCGCCTTGGTATGAGTCGACGGTGACAACGTTGAAGATGCGGCCTCCGAGTGTTGGGCGTTGGCGGAGTTCAGACAAGATGCGCTTACGCTGTCCGTTGTAGAACGTCAGGACGGTAATGTCCTTCGTCTCCATGCCATTGTAGACAAGGTATTCCACAAAGCCAACGATCATGCCGGATTCCATGGGATTGAAGCAGGACATGAGATCGTCTCGCTGCTCAGCCCACTGGTGGGTGAACCACCACGAGTTCACTCCACCCATGCCAGGCACATCTGGCCGATAATCCTTGTCTGCGACAGAAGAGTGGTCCTTGATTAGGTTGCCATAGATGGGGTGGAGGATGCGACGGATCTCTGGGATCATGCGACGCTGCTTGGTAAGGGTACTGAACTCGACCCCGTTATTGACCATGCGCTCGAAAAGCGAGACGTTCAGGAAGAATGGCTCGTTCTCGTGGCACGGCACATGAGTGTGTGGCCGAAGCTGCTTGTGGTCGCCAACGAGGATAAGGTGCTGAACGGAAGGCATGCATCCTACAGTGACCGGAGCTTCAAGCGTCTCGGCAGCCTCCTCGATAAGGACAACGCGAGGCTGCAGCGCTGAGATTAGGCCACGGTACTTGCTGAGGCCGGTAGTAGTCATGCCGATGATCTTCTGCTTCTTGAGGATATTCTCGTCGCACTCCCACATGCCGATCTTCCGCTTCTTAGCCTCCTCATCAAACTTCTTGACCTTCTCTCGCACCGCAATGGTGATGCAGCGCTTCATCTCGGCTTGCAGATAGCGGTAGACTGAAGGTCTGCTAGCTTCTGGGATCTTCCACATGTCTTGCTGCTCCTTGAGGAAGGACTTCGCCTTGGAGTCCATGCCGGGTGTTGCGCGGCAGGTGAAGTTGTCAGCAAGAGGCAGGTAAGGGCCTCGGAGACTGTCAAAGTCCTCTTCATCATCTTTGGCGGCACTCTCAGCTTCCAACTCTTTCAGCTGCTCAAACTCGAGATCGGCTTCTTCAAAATCAAAGCCAAACTCCTCTGCTGGTTGCTTGGCAGGAACAGGTCTGAGTTTGTCGGCGAGCCAAATGGCGAACGGTGACCGTACTTGACTCTTGTCTTGCACCCATCTCGATGCACCAGACTCGAGAGAGTCTGCCTGCTTCTTGGTGAGGATCTTGAATTCTTGAAGTATGCGAAAGTCCATCGGCTTTGGTCCAGGCTGGAGCGGAGAGAGCATTACGCCAATCTCCTTCTGCAAATCTGCCATTCTCTTCTTAGCCCAGCTTGAGAGGCATCCAGAAGGAGGATTCTCTGAAGTTTCATATCGAAGGGCGTAGAGAGTCCGCTTCTTGACGACGTCCTTGTCCTTGCTGCGACCACCAAGACGTGCAAACTGTTCCTCGAATTTAGCGATGTGACGCAGGAACTGGTCGATAGCGTGGTTCGTCTGACAAGCGATAATGATTGGTGGATCGCCTTCCGTCCAATTCTCGAGCATCAATTTGATGGCTTGTACAGAGACATGAGTCTTGCCAGTACCGGGTGGGCCTTGCACAATGGCAAGCCGCTTCGTCAGCATACGATGAAGCGCTTCCAGCTGAGAAGCGTCCAGAGCACTATCAGGCTTCGAGGGCCAGTGCTTGACGATGTCGACATTCTGGAAGCTCTCGTCATTAAACAAGACTGAGCTTAGATCTCGCTTCGGCTGTGCTTTGAGGTACTCAGGCACCGAAACGCGACGCTGTACGCCGACAAAGTGCTCTGCTAATGGAAAGGGTTCGCGCATCATGCGCTGAATGCCGACGAGGGTGTGCCGATTGGCTTCGAAGAGTCCGCCGCGGTCTTCCACCATAACATATTCCAATTCAGGATCGAGCTCCAACTCCTCAGGACGGGCGAAGGCAAGATCAAGTTCGGGTGGATTCTGCTGGAGCCCCTCAAGTGGTCGAGCGGCAACAGTGGCGACAATGGCACGAGACATGAACATGTCGCTCTTTGGTGTAAGGACGACTAAGCTGCCGCTAATGAGGCGCTTTGACTGCTCCCACAGAATTTTCTTGCCAGTGCGAAGGAGACTGAACGTGACGCGGACGGCGAAGCCGCGTGTAGATAAAGTCGCGCCACAGATATGAACCTGGTCTGGTTAGCATGTGACGGGCACGAAGGTGATGCGAAACTGACCTTGTCATAGAGGCCGACTTTGCCCGCAAATGCAGCCTCAGCGGCGTGTGGAGTGCAGCGAGTCATGGAGACTGCTTCACGCAGGCCACGGAGGGCATCTTCGCGGTAGAGCTCGTAGAGAGTGCTCAAATACTGCTCTTTGGACTCCCAAGGGCCGAGTGGTCTATTGGGTTCCAGCTCGATCACGTCAGAAGAGCTTGCGCTGACAGTATCCAAATCAAGCACTTCTGCAGATGTCGGAATCTCAGATTTAGAGAGCCAGGCGCCGCCCTCGTCGACCTCAGCGGGCTCAAAGTACTCGCGGACCTTTGGGTTCAGCTTCGGTGGTAATATCCAGACCTTGGCTGTATCCCCCTCATGGCGCACAGCCTGCCGCGAGCGGCCGAAGCGCTCTTGAAGACCTTCGTTCATGGCGCGGCTGGTGGAAATGCAGTTTTAGTGAATGTGCGAGAGTGAAGCGATGCAGATTGATGATGTGTCGAAGTGAAGGCAAAAGGTGACGAGATGGAGCTGGTTCGAGCGGCGGCGGCGGCGGCGGCGGGGAATATGTTGTTTGTTGATGGTGGACAAGAGCAAGAACAAGTAAGACGTACCTTGAAGCTCCCCAGCTCTTTCCAGCGATGCTGTGATGCTCGCTTGAGGCTAGTGGAGAGGCAGATGCCACGGCGATGGAGTTGTTGCGGAGTTGAAGGCGCAAACACGTCGCGTCGCGTGCACTTCAGCGGCTTCCCGCGCATCAACAGGCAGTCGCGTCACCCACAACGGTGCAGCAGGCCCACGCGCAAAGAAACATTGCAACAGCAGTACCCGTGCAAGATGGCATTGGCTGGTCTTGGCAGGTGAACAGCTTTATTCACTGCCTTGACATTGCGCAGAGGCTCTGTCGTAAAGGAAGCTGTGGCTTGGCGTTTGTGATTGCATGCCGTTTGCTGCATAATCCACTCGAGTGGTGCATCGCCGTGCCTATCCGTTCGCTCTGCGCGAGAGCCGCCGTCGTGCTACCGAGCTCGAATCTGCCTTTGTGCACAATGGAGTCGAAGAATGAAGGGCGAACGTGTGAAGTGGCGAGGCCCGGTGAAGTTCACGGTGAATGACTCTCTCAAAAGTCCATCTCGGTGTCAGTCGCGAATCTGCTACACTCATCAGCATTGCTCCATTCCCTGGCTACCTTGATACTCACTCATATCACCTGCAGCACTGCCCTCCGAATCCGAATACTTCTACGCCTTCCATCTCACATCTCCGCTTTTCTGTGCCATGAATCGCCTCGGAGCGGCATATGTTAACTGCAAGCCTCTTATACATTCCTTGGACTCAGATGAATGGCAAAATACTGCCTTCTCAGCCTGCTTCTCACATGGCGCCCCGTGGGCCCTGGTCACCCACGGTGTACTCATTGTCATTGGTAGCCTACGCTAGACCATACCTCCAGAGGGAGGGCCTGCTATCATGGCCTGAAGATACGCATCATAAATGTACAGTGTAGAAAAATTGTTGCAGAACTGCTGTGGCGGAACAAAGATGAAGTGTGAAAGTCCATAGTATTAGCTTTGCACGTGATGTCTTACTGGGTTTTGCAAGTAACGTGAGAATGCCAAGACCTCGCAACTTCGAGGACATATCTTCTATCTTTGCCTTCATCGGGGTATAGGGTTTTAAACATTCTCTAGGCTCTTATACTAACTAACGCGATAATAGTAGACTTTATTATAATCTATATAGATGCTTATTCGTCGAGTTTTAGCCTTACGATTCTAGTCGTTCGAGAAGTCGGCTTTACGACAAAAGTCTTGGCATACCGATAGAATAGTCGTCTTCTCAAGGCCGTCGTAGTAAGCTATCTAAATATATAGCCTACGATCTAAAGATGTAGCTATATCCCTATAGAGCCTATATATCGACTTTAAAGTAGTTCTAGCTATTCGTTGTTACGCTATCGAGGGGTATGTCTAGGAGCGTAGCAAAGTCGTAAGGTCTTAGCATTCTCACGTTACTTGCAAAACCCAGTACCAATTTAGGAGTGGGTCCAACCTGAATTCTGAACCCCTCCTACGATGCCACAACTTCATGTTAAGTCCGTCTGCCCTCGAGATCCAATTCCGCAACGACTCGTCGCAAGCTCCCCATGCTGCTACAGCCAATTTCTTCGGGGCCTTCAATTGATAAGCCCCGTCTCGATGGCTTATGGAAAAACCTCTTTTTGTCAAATCCGTGGTCTGACGGAAAGGCGCCAACACAGCTCTCGTGCCTTGCCCTCGGGGTCTGACTCGAGACCCGCGTCAGTCACTCCACCCCCCTCGCCCCAGCTCAGGGCGTGCAGTGTCTATGGGAACCCTGGATAACGAGATAGCGAGTTTGCATGGCAGCAAACCGTGACAACAAACTTAATTCCAGTCATCTACAATTCCTTCCGTAACCGTGTCGGTGTCTCTGCACTGCATTATTACCAGAGAATCCAGTGCCACACCAATCTCCCCAACTTTGTCACAAAAGCCATGGAACTGTTTATGCTGTCGCTACGGAACGTTGCAGCAGGCTGTGTACTCGCAGGAGTTCTCTCATACTCATTATGCATCATAAATGCCTGGCGGAAGCTTCGACACATTCCGGGACCTTTCATGAACTCGCTTACCGTCGCCGTGCTAATGAATCAAATTTTCCGTCGGCGATCGGCTTGGTATTTTACACATCTCTCAGACAAGTATGGTAGGTCCGTGGGTACAAACAGCCGCATGTCCATTATTTCGCTGATGCAAATCTTTTGTGATCCTATAGGACCAATCGTTCGTATTGCACCTGGAGAAGTCATGATCACCAGTGCCGATACGCTCCGCTCCATCAATGCCGTTCAATCTAGGTATAGAAGGGGGCCATTCTTCACAGCCTTCCGCTTCATTCCCAACCGAGACAACATCTTCAGCTTCCAGTCTGATGCAGATCACTCATCCCGAAGATCTCGCATGGCTCCAGGCGTATGTAGAGACCCCAAATATGCGTGGAGACTAGAAAGTCGCTAATGATTACTTTTGGATATAGTATCTTGGCCGCGGAGTTTCGAGTTACGATGAGATAATCGATGAACAACTCACTCGAGTCTTCGCACTCATAGATCGAAAATACGTATGCTCTAGCACTTGCTCAGAGAACCGCACAATGGATCTCAACGCCATATCATACTTTTATCCGCTTGACGTGATCGGGAGCATTGCTCTAGGAAGACCATTCGGATACCTGGACGACGGCGTCGATTTGTACCGCTTCAAAGCTGTCAATGACAAGTTCTTCATCTACGCTGTCACGTTAGCTTGCGTGCCGTCGGTAATGACACTTCTACAAAAATGGCCTTTAAGTCTATTGATGCCGAAGGATTCTGACACCTCGGGGTTTGGGAAGATTATTGGGTAGGTCATTATTACATGGTGATGTTCGGGATCATGCTGAGACGTTCCACGCAAAGTGTGTCTGCCAAGATCATTGACGAAAGATTGCTACCAGGGGCAAAGCCAAGGAAGGACATGCTACAAGCGTTCATTGCAGCCGGACTCAGTCGGGATGAGTTGATTCAAGAGTCAATCGTTCAGATGTAAGTCGTGGCCTAACCGTTGTGGCTTCACATAGCCGTCCATATGCTAAGTTTCAGTGTTGCCGGTACCGATACCATAGGCTCAACAATCCGAACGGTGTTTGCATGTCTTCTCAGTAGTCCACCTGCTTACAGCAGAGTCGCAAAAGAGATTCGAGATCGAGACACGGAGGACTCAATATCGAGCCCAGTGACCGAAGCACAATGCCGCTCTTTGCCATATCTCCAAGCCGTGCTCCGAGAGTCCATGCGACTGTATCCGCCATTGACTGCTCTGGCGTTCAAACAAGTTCCGCCTGGAGGCGACATTCTAGCCGGGCACTTCTTACCCGAGGGCACACAAGTGGGCCAGAACATATACGGTATACTCCGAGATCCAAAGACATGGGGTGTAGATGGCAATAGCTTTGTTCCCGAACGCTGGCTTGGACAGCCTGAAGAGCATGAGAAGGAGATGCAGGCTGCGTTGGATCTCACATTTGGATATGGCAAATACAAGTGTCTTGGCCAACGACTTGCAATCGCGGAGGTGAGCAAGTTTCTTGTCGAGGTAAGTATGTATTACTTTTTCTATGACTTATGAATGCTAATGTCTGGTCCTTTGCGACAGTTCCTGCGCAGATACGACTTTGCCGCTGCTGTTACTCATGACCCGCTTCACCTAGCAGCGGCCTTTGGATGGCCGTCTGATCGCTTCTTGCTGAGGATTACATACAGATGCCGCGAATCGAAGATCTGACAGCACTTGGAAACTTGAATCTTCCCTTCTCTAAACCAGTCATTATATTGCCAATGAGGCGGCTGGAGAATTTTCATGCTCTCCGTCCCTACTTATCCGCCGTTGAGCTACCCTGATCCCCCATCCACCTCGCCACCCAATCCAGCCTTCCTCTTTCGGTCCCCTGACAAAGCAAATAGTCAATGCCGTAGCTATACATGCAATCGAAAAGTTCCCACTTGCGACCCAACCATATCTAGTATACAACTGTGTACCCACCCACGTCCCCGTCAGCTGTCCACAAAACACAAACAACATGAAAGCTGTGTTCACCCGATTAGTTCCTTTCGGCTCCAGCACATAGATGGCCGCCCGGTCGGCCACTTGTGCCGTCAAAATGCCAAAATCAAGCAACAACGCCTGTATGACCGGTCCAGCTACGTTCCACGTCCCTATGTACGTGCCGATGGCAATTCCAATGAGACACCATATCATGCCAAGGATGACAGTAAAACGAGGCACAAAGCCTTCCATCACACGTCCGTAGAGCGGCACTACTACCATGCCAGCGATCCCAATGAGTCCAAAGAGACCGACGGTAATCGAGTCGTAGAAGTACGGTGCGCTAGAGAGCAGAAACGTGAGGACGGTCCAGAAGCTCGCCAAGGTCGCGGACGAGCAATATATAACCAAACAAGCCTGAACCAACGTCGGATGTCGGCAGAAGATTCTGGGAATGCTTTTCAGGACTTCCAAGTAGCTGATCTCGGACGTCGTGGCCGGGTATTGTGGCATCGAGAACCATAGGAGGATAGAAATGCAGTATTGCAACGCCACGGACAGCCAGTAGATTTTGCGCCAGGATGTGTATTTCGTTAGTACTCCGGCGATGAGTCGTGCGGCGACGATGCCGACCATGAGACTGCTGACGACGATTGAAAGGGCCATGGCTCGCTGCCGCGGCGCTGCCATCTCCGCGACTAGGGGTAACATTAGCTGTGGAATTACGGTGGTAATCGAGGCCAGGAGTTGGATTGTAGCGAACACGACGAAGCAAGTCGTGAGAGCAAGCCCGATGGTCAAGGTCGCGGTCAGAACTATCAATCCCAGCATGAGTGGCCTTCGTGGCAAGACGTCGCCCAGCGGACAGAGCAACAATAAACCGATCGCGTAGCCCGTCTGCGCAAGGGTCGGAACGATTGAGATTTTTGCGTAGTCGACGCCAAAGTCCTGCGCCAAGACGTTGAGGATCGGATGGCTGTAGTAGAGATTGGCGATCGTGAAGGTTCCCGCGATGCTGAAGACGAAAATCTGTCCTATGGAGAGTTTCTGTGGATTATTGTTGTCGTCGGTGATGCTCCAACGTAGTCTTGGCGGACACCATGTTAGCCCAAGGTACAGCGTGCGACGTAGAGATGAGGTCGATTCCATGGTGATCGTGCTCGTATGCCGCGATCTCTCTCAAAGTATTCTTCTCTTCGACATATATTTTAACTTACTATAGTGCGTATATTCTACATCGTTATCCATGCAACGACTCCTTTTTCGACAAAGCCTCACGCCAGGTCTCATCGCTCTTGTAGACTCGGATGATAACCTGGCATCGATAGATAAAGTAAACCTTATAATATGTAGAGCGAAGGGAAGTGAAGCCGAAGCGATCGACGAGGATGCGAAGGTGTGGTGTGTGTTGTGAATCACTCGGCCTGCCACCTGCCAAGGTCAAAGCACAGTCTAAGACGAGGTAAGATAAAGCAAGACATGGTCTAAGACAAGATAAGACAAAGCATGATTAAGATTAAGGTTAAGGAATGCTAAGAGGTAAGGGAGTCACACTTAGTAAAATTGCTAGGAGATTCCTCCTTTCTTCTGTTCTTTCTATGCAGTTCGTTTACAATAGGTTATGAGCCCGGCGCTCTAAAGCTCGTCCTGTCTAGTTACAGATTAATCGATTATTATTACTAACCAAGTTTGGGTCTATAACACGCTAAGCTGTAGATTAAGTAGAACTACTAGAGTTAATAACTAGGGATTAGTCTACCCTATAGTAGTAGTTACCTAAACGAGTATAAGTAGAGAGCTTAATAGAAGAATAAGCTTATAACTAAGATAGCTACTAAGGAGAAATCCTATAAGGAAAACAAAATCCTTAGGAAAGGTACTAACTTTTATATATAGAGAATAGTCCTTAAAGGAGAACTTATTAAAGAAGATGTCCTTAGATATGTCTTCTATGAACTAAAGTAGTGTAATAAAGAGGTTAAGCTAGAAGATGTAAGCTTATAGGATAAGGCTACGAAAGCTACCTATAAGGCTACCTTAAAGAAGTTTATAACTAGGGATTATAAGGTAAAAGGCATTCTAGTATTAATAATATCCGATAAACTGTCAAGGAACGACCATGAGTGAATAGATATCGTCGCTATATAGATAAGACGAAGCGTAGAGAACGAAGTTCTATCGAGAAGCCGCGTGAAAGATATAGCCGCGAGTAGTGCCTAAGGCAGCAATCACGTAATCCCTAGTTAGGCTTCTAGTTAGGCTTCTAGTTAGGTCTACGCACACCTAGCTACAATCCGTAATATTACCCCCCTCCTTAACCGGACGGTCGGGCGTCTACGCCTTTACGTTATTCGCAATGTGAGTAATTATAGCTATTCGTGTTATCGTAGTTACATTCGTTAGTCGCGGCGGCCGTAGCTTCTTCGGGTACCGGGCGTAGAACTTAGCGACTACTTCGGTTACATTCCTCACGTTATTAAGTCTAACCTACTAAGCTTATGTATGATTATAACCCTTCTATAGGACCTTGTATTTAAATATCTTCCTAAAGACCCTTACGTCGACGATAGCTTCTACTTCGTACTCTTCTTCGCTATTAATTTCGACCGGTAGCGGCGGTTCATTACTTTGTCTAGGCAAAGCGTTCGTATCTCGCGTAACGGGCGTTAGTAGAGCGACGTAGAAGACATTATGGACCTTTATTAAGGGTAGTAGATCGAGCCGGTAAGCATACGGCGAGATAATTTCCGTAATCTTATACGGGCCTAATTTCCTAAGTTCTAGTTTCTTATTACGGCGGGTATTAATTCCTTAAAGTAATAAGAATACTTCATCCCCTTCGCGTAGTACCGGCGCAGGGCGTCGATGCTAGTTAGTAGCGCTTTCCATAAGCGATTGCGACTACTTTATTGTTTAAGCGGTAACCCTTTTAATGTCTTATATATGTTGCGCGAACGTAAGAGCGTCTTTATTAAACGGTCGGCTAGGGTCTACGTTCTCGTCGGGGTCTCTATGTACTAGTAGCTCGATGCCGAGTCGAGGCTAATAACTATAATAGGCGTAAAAGGGTAACATTCTAGTAGTAGTGCTTTATTAGTAGTTACTAGCATATTCGGCTATAGGTATCCATCGATCCTAGTTATCCCTAGCGTAGTTAATAAACGCTCGGAGGTAGTACTTAATAACCGAGTTAAATCTCTCGGTCTAGCCATCTATTTGCGGGTAGCGGGCTATCGATAGGTAAGTATCGACACCTAGCAAGTTATAAAAGTAACGCTAGAAGTTAGATATGAACTGCGGTCCCCGATCGGATGTAATAGACTAAGGCGGACCGTAGAGTTTCCATATATGCTCGTAGAATAGTCGTGCGATTATCGCGGCATTCGCAAGGTTATCCTAGTAGACTATCGGGATAAGGTGCCGCATTTTAGTTAAGCGATTAACTACGACCATAATAGCGTTATAGCCTATTCCGGAGGTAGGAATAGGTAGGCTAGTAATAAAGTCCATAGTAATGTGTTACTAACGATGCGTAGGTACCGATAGTAGTCGAAGGAGTCCTTGTTTTACTTAACGGCTAGGCTTAGTCCGGATACAAGTATAATAGTAGGAGACATAAGTAGCGACGTCTACTCTAATAGTTAGCTAATAGTACTACTAGCTTACTAATTCGAAAGTAGTATTACGGCCTACGTAGCCCGTAACCGGGCTATCGTGGCATAAACGAAGTACTTCGGTACGGAGGTTATCTTCGTATTTAGGTACGAATAAGCATCCTCGGTAGCGTAGGGTACCGTCTTATTTAATAACGTACTCCGAAGGTAACATGGTATACGTAGCATCGCCCTTATAGGGCGTAGTACCGTTATCTAAGTACGACTTTACTTCTTATACTAATTCGCATACTTAGCTAGCCTTAGTAATGCGTCGTACTAAGGCTTCTACGTTTATGTGTAAGGCTACGAGACGAAGAGCTAGATCGACGTTGCGATGTTTAAGGACCTATTAGTTCTAGGCGAGGAAACGAGGGTCGTTAGAATCGTGAGGGAGGTCGGCGGAGCGTCGTGTTAACGAGTTAGGTTTTGCACCTTGCTTACTAGGCCGATAGGTAATCTAAAAGTTAAAGCGACTAAGGAATTCGGACCAGCGTACTTGTCTCCTACTAAGCTACTTCGTAGACATATAGTATTCGAGGTTCTTATAGTCGGTAATAACTCTAATCGGCTCGGGGTACCCTTCTAACTCCGGTCTCTAGGTTTTAAATGTATTGATAATAGCGAGCAGTTCCTTGTCGTAGATCTCGTAGTTGTACTCGGTAGGTGACATCTTAGAAGAGAAGTATGCAACCGGCCGCCAGAGTTTATTCGGGTGTAGCTAAGATAACACTCTAGCCGTTACGTAATTAGATGCGTTAGTTTCTACTATAATCGGTAGGTCCGGGTTATACAAAGCGAGCACTAGCTCTTAAGTAAAGGCTGTCTTTAGCGCGTCGAAAGCACGGCGATAGTCGGGCGTCTAGGAGAACTTATAGCGACCGTCAACCTTCTTAGTAAGGTCCATAAGGGGTTTATAGATGCGTAAGTAGGCGGCGATAAATCTGCGGTAGAATCTAGTAAACCCGAGGAACGCCTATACGTCCTTTACATTCTACGGGACAGGCTAGTTCTATACTACGTTAACTTTCTCGGCATCTATCTTAATACCGTCTATCGTAATAACTAAGCCGAGATATTTAACTTCTATAACTTCAAATTCTAACTTCGAGATGTCCGCGTAGAGCCTAGCTTTGCGTAGGGCTTCTAGTACTTTACGAACGTACGCTTTATGTTCCTCTATCGAGTCCGAGTAGATAAGCACGTTATCTAGGTATGCTGTGTAGAAGATGTCTAGGTAGGGCGATAGGGCATCGTTAATATAGTTCTAAAACGATAACGGGGCGTTAGCTAAACCGAAAGGCATTACTAAATACTCGTATAGCCCGTACCGGGTTTTAAAAGTAGTCTTCCACTCGTGGCCTTCTGCGACCCGTAGACGGTTAAATACGGAGATAATATTAATCTTGCTAAAGATCTTAGCTTTACCGAGTCTAGAGAGCGTCTCTTAAACTAGTAGAATCGGGTACCGGTTCTTTACTATTATGTCGTTAAGTCGGCGGTAATCTACGTAGAAACGCAACTCTCCGCCGGGCTTCTTTATAAATAGTACCGGTAACGAGGCGGGCGACGAGCTAGAGCGGATAAACCCTTTCTCTAAGTTGTCTTTCAAATAGTCGCGTAGTACTTCCAATTCTTTAAGGGACATCTAGTATAAGGGGCCGTAGGTTAGTTCGCGTCTAGGCTATAATTTAATCTTATAGTCGTAACTACGGTACGGCGGAAGCTTAGCGGCATCTTCCTTCGAGAAGACATTAAGGTAATCGTACTATTTAGACGGTAGCTTTTCTCGCGGGTTAATGTTCTTCTTTATAGCGATAGCTTATTCGACGTCTCGGAGGGAAGTAGCGAAGATTACTAATCCCCGCTAGCGGCTAAGTATATTAAAGGGTACTACGCCGATAGCGTAGATGCCAAGTTTTCGAGCCTTTTACATAACTACGATTATAGCGGGTCTATTTAGTGGTAAAGGCGGCGGCGACGGCTCAGCTTCTTTAATAGAGTCGTATATAGACGGTCGAGTTAGAGGGTATAGAGAGATAAGCGATAGCATCGGCGGTAACGAGGTTATTCGAGAGGTACGTGGTTCGCGTGTATTACGTAAGTACTAGTAGTTTCGCATAGACAACTCTAGCTCTAATAGCTAAGGCTTTAACGGCGGCGGAGTTAACGAGGGCGGCGGCGTAGGTGTTTATTCTCGAGGGGACAAGTCTTTAGTATCGGTAACACCTACTACTCGGATAAGCTAGTAGTGTATGTTACAAGTTTTCCGGTAGTAATCTAAGTCGAAGAGGACTACGTTGTCCTTCTAAAGTAGTCGAGGGCAGTATTATTTAAACTAAGGCATTCCTAGAATTACAGGATAGTAACCTAGCTTAGTAAGGTAAAAGTAGATGTGCTCCCTATAGCCATTAATGTCTATAGTAGCACGGGCAACCTAGGTCATATTATCTACTAGCGTGCCATCGAAGGCTTCTAAGGACCGAGCGGGTATATCGAAGGTAGGGAACTAAGATTAACGCGCGTAGTTATTATCCATGAAAGCATGTCCTATGCAACTATAATCGAGCATAGCTTAAGATTTAAGGGCTATTAATGTTGTATTCGAAGAAGATAAAGTACAAGGCAAAACGAGGTGCTCTTTATTAGGTAGAGTTTCTATGTCTACCTTAAGGGCGGCTAAGCTAATTCGAAGAGTGTTATTACCGTAGTGATTATAGGGTTGCTCTAGGTGTCGTACTAGTAATCGTGGTTTTGGACGATGCTAGGTATTATGCTGTATTAGATAACTATCGGAAATAGGACTCTAAGGGCGGCTTTACTTAGAGTCTAGGAGTTTTCCTATACGGGGGTGCTTTCGTTGCTTCCGGCCGCCATAGCGTTTAGTTAGAGCTGTCGGTTACGAGCTTCCTTATTCTTAATACTAGGGCAATCGCGCTTCTAGTGTCCTAGTTATTAATAGTAGACGTAGACTCCTACGGCAACGCGGGCGTTACGTTCTTCCTTAGTAAGCGTAGCACGCGGCCCTAAGCCCTTATTAATATTCGAGAGGTCCATTACATCTCCTCCTTATAACGTAGTAGCTAGTAACGAGCTAGCGACGGGTATGGTTAATAGGCGGCGCTAAGGTTACGAGTTAGTTATTAGGGCTAAAGTAGGTCGCTATTACTAAGAGCTAGAAGAGCCGGACCCGGCGTTCGCGTTCGCGTTGCTCGCGTTATTCGCGTTATTAGCCTTAGTATTATTCGCTAAGTTGTTGTACGAGGTTTACGACTAAATGCTCTTATTACTTATGCTATTAGCGGCGGCGGCGGCCTTATTGCGACGGCGGCGAATGTTGTAATCGATCTTCTCGATTCGATCGAGGAGATCTTTCTATAGGATCGTAGCAACATCCTACTAAGTAGCATACTAGTCTTATAGTTCCATACTAAGCGACTTACGGAGTCTCTCGCGGCGCTATTCGCTATCTAGCTTAACCATAGCATTTAGGCGGTTAAACTCGGCGCGATAGTAAGAGAATTTAGTATTATTCTACTTTAGTTTCTCTAACTTGTCCGTAGCCGCGTCTAGCTCGTTAACTTCTCCGAAGCCCGAGTCTAGGATCTCTCGCATTTCTTTAAACGTGCTAATGCCTTCGAATACGACGGTATCATCGTCTACCTAAGTATAGTAGGGAAGTATTACGTCGCGAGCTTTACCGCTAAGGCGGCCGTAGGCGTAGGCCATTTTCTTGTATTAGGTGTTGTAGCGATTCGGCTAGTATAAGAAGAATAAGCCTATCGCCGTGTACTAGGTCTTTAGCTTTTCCTTACTATTGCCTTCGTAGACCTCTAGGTCCGACATGCGAGTGCGGCCGCGGCTATTACTTCGTAAACGCGATCGCGACGACTACGGTCCTACCGCTAATAGTTGTAACTAGAGGTTCGTAACCTATTACTAGTAGTTTAGGACCTCCGTCCCCTTATCTAGTAGTTCTAAGTTCTTTTTAATTACCTCCTCTTATGTATCTTAAAGCTGCTTCTAAGACTAGCCTAGACGGGCATTAACTGTGTCGATAGCACGCTAGCAGTTATCTTAGGTATCTCTAATAGTGTTCTTAGCGATTGTTCGCGCCTCGGACTTAGCTCGGCGCTACTATTCAAGTTTATTAAGTTATCTCTCGTAGCTAAGTAGGTACCTGTAGACTTGTACGAAGGCATTATCTCCTAGTAGCCGTAGCGCTTCTACTAGTTCTGTAGAGGTAGTAGGGATAATAGAAATCGTGTTCGCAGAGGCTCGGCGGTCGTTAATAGAGGGTAGTAGGACATTTAGGTCCCTAATGGTATATTAGTACTACGTTTGCTAGGTCCTCGGCGAGACGCTACCCTCGTCCATTCTAGTCACGTTATAACTCGCCTAGCGAGTTATAAAGGACCGTCCTTTAGCGGTAGATCTAATGCGAGGAGGTAGCGTAGTAGAACCGAAGAACCTTGCTAGCGAGTAGATCGGCCTGTAGATAGCTAAAACGAGATAGATAATAGGCGGCGACGTTAACAGCATAGCGCTATAGAAAACGCTAATAACGATGCTACTAAATTAGACGCTTCGTAATGTTAAGGAACGACTATAAGTAAATAGATATCGTCGCTATATAGATAAGACGAAGCGTAGAGAACGAAGTTCTATCGAGAAGCCGCGTGAAAGATATAGCCGCGAGTAGTGCCTAAGGTAGCAATCACGTGATCCCTAGTTAGGCTTCTAGTCAGGCTTCTAGTTAGGTCCACGCACACCTAGCTGCAATCCGTAACATAAACTAAGACCTAACTTTGGAGATACCGAGAAAATAGCCTATAAATACTATTAAGTAATCGCTACTACCTATAAGCCAATTATTACCGTAGACATCTATAATACTCTAAAGAGTATTAGTTTAATTAAGCTTTAGTATTAAACTGTAGAAAGCATCCTAAAGTACTGCGAAGACTTCTAGGCCTAGTATATAAAGCATAAGACGGCTATAGAACAATTCTATAATTAGACATTAGCTTTTATAGACGATGTTAAGATCCCTAATCTACTAATTAGAATGCTATTTATAAATAGCCTTTAAGGGTATAAATAGCTTAGAAGCTAGAAGCATAATAATAAACCTAAGAAAGCTAGCTAAACCCTATAGGACATAATTATATCTCTTAGAAAAGAGAAGCTACTAACGAAGATAGCTACACTAAATTAAGGCAGATTGTTAGCTGCTCTAGCTAATCATAAGATACTTAATAATAATGAAAAGTATTAGATCTATAAGAACTCGAAGCATACTAATACTTAATGTTAGAAGTAGCATCCTAATAGGAAGAAGGATAGGGATAAGGGTAAAGATAAGTAGGATAGTAAGAAATCTAAGAAGGATAAGAAGTCTAAGAAGGATAAGAAGCTAAAGAAAAAGGCTACTACTACTACTACTAAGTCTAAGGCTAGCGATAATAATAGTAACTCTAATAGTTAGGAAAGTAAATTCCACTTAAGTACTACTTTTATAGCTAGCTTTTAGATAGAGGTTATAACTCTATAGAAAAGTGCTATAAGCATTATAGCCTTAACTAAAACCCTATTAATTAAGAAGATGCTTCTTTAGGACATAGGCATATTATTTATAATGTTTAACAATAAGTCCTAGTTTAGGAATCTTAGGCGGCTCCTAGAGCTAGTGAAATTCTCCTAAGTAGTTAGCTCATAGAAGCTAATACTAACTAGAGACGTTCTAATTCGGCTAAAGTACAAGGGAAAGAAGATAGATATGCTCTATAAGAATGCTCTCTACTTACCTAGCTTAGACATTAATCTAATATACGTAGATAATGTTTATAAGGAACTTAGGCATTATTTCTATAGACTAAGTAAGACTATTAGAAATTTAGATAGAAAGGTTATTAGTGAAATAAGAATTAGAAGTAAGGTTCCTATTTTGAGGAATACATTAATTATTCCGCTAACCTCTACTAAAGTAGGAGGAAAGAAGACTATTAAATGCAACATGCTAATGGCACCTATAGTTAGCAAACTAAAGGCTAATACTAACAGAATTTACTAAAGACTCGGTTATATTAGTAGTAGTATCCTAAATGTAACGAAGGTAAGCGTAGATTACGATAGCCTAGAGCATCTTAATACTAATTAGCTCGGTTACTATAAAGCCTATAGGCTTATAAGATCCGAAAGGATTGTATCGAGGAAGCCGAGAAAGGTCCCTAACTATGTACTTAATAAAATACACCTAGACGTAATAGGACTAATTACTCTACCTAATATCTATAGCAACTAATATATCCTTCTTTTAACTAATAGAAAGGTTAAGGAAAGATAGGGAGAGCTAGTAAAGCATAAGTTAGAGTGCCTAAGGCTCTTAAACAAATAGATAAACATAGTGTTCAATTAGTATAGCAAAAGACCTAAGCTATTCTTCTCTAATGGAGGAGGAGAATTCGACAATAAAGAGCTAATAAGGATAGCTAAGATACAAGGATTTAAGTAGGACTTCTCTATACTATATACGCCTAAGTAGAATAGTATTGTAGAATCCTTAAATAAGGTAATCCTAACTAAAGCAAGAACAATAATAATTAACTTAGGAATACCTAAGACACTCTAGTACTACTCGGTTCTTTACTTAATTTAGCTAACAAATCGGTTAGTTAACCTAGAAACGAAGTAGATTCCTCTTATCTACTTAGAGAGATAGATGAAGTAGGGTAAATTAGAAATTAATCTATTAAAGGTTAGGAGATTTAGTTACAAAGCTTATAAGCATATTAATTAATTCGTTAAGTTAAGGAAGTTTATACTAAGGGCACATATATTCTAGAGTATTAGGTTTTAGAACAATTCATTAACTAACTATCTCCTCTAGAGGCTAGTATAGGATCTAAGAACGTAGCAACATAAGCATAAAGTTAGGTTTATACTACATATCTCATTCTATAAAGACTAGACCTATAGTAAAGAAATAGAGAAGCTATAGAAGGATCATATGAATTTAACCCCCTATGAAAGAGTCGCCTAACTAGTTTTCGAGGAGATCCTAGATGCGCTAATTAATATTAGGGACCCGAGCAACCCTTAACCATTTACTAAAGATTAGATAGTAGGGCCATTAGGAATTCTAATAATAAGCTTAGCACTATAATAGCCTCTAATATAAGAGGATTAAAATACGGATAGCCCCTATTAGCCTTAAGGGGAGTAAGAGTAACCTAGCTAGTAGCCTACTCTATTATAAAGTCTATAAGAGGAAGACTCCTAACGCGCTTAAGGGGAGTAGATAGCTACTAAACTATCTTAAAATATAAATAAGTAGCCTAGTAATGAGCTAACCTAGGTAACTAAAGAGGTTAAAGTAGAGTAATAGGACATACTAATGCTACCCTTTAAACTAGAAGGAATAACTAGTAAGAGGAAAAGAGGCTACTCTCTACTACCTATTAGGTTAAAGAATGTGATAATAGAGCTTAGCCTAGTTCCTATAGGTCCTACACCTAAACCGGATGTACCTAAACCGGAACCCGAACCGGTACTAGAACCTAAACCTATACCTATTACTACCTTATTAAGAGGGAGACGCGTTAAAAGATATGACTATCGGTCTCTATATAACGGCCTCTCTACGCGTATAATAAGTGTAGCCCTAGAGAAAGAACTCCTAATTAGTGCTATAAAGAGAATGCCTAAGAGAAAGAAAAAGCCTAGTAAAGGTAAGCTAGTTACTTTAAATAAAGCCTTAAATAGTAAGGATGCTTAACTATAGAGGAAAGCTATTATCGATAAGTTGAAAGTACTTAAGAAAATAGAAACCCTTATCTAGATTAGAGCTAATTAACTCCCGAAAGGGAGGAAACTAATGCGAGGAAGATAGGTCTAGAAGATTAAGAGACTCGCTAATAGTTTAATTAAGAAGTATAAGGCTAGATACATAGTAAAAGGCTTTACCTAGAGAAAGGGTATTAACTATAAGCATACTTTCGCACTAATACTAAGAGCTATAATAAGTAGGTTCTACCTTAGACTAGTAGTAGCTTTAGGGTTAAAAAGATGCTAAGTAGATGTTTAGACTACATTTCTTAAACCTAAGATTAA
>LFZN01000176.1:0-68119 GCA_001578235.1 Pseudocercospora eumusae | reverse complement strand
ATATCGGACCGCTACCCTTAGTAGAAAGGTTCGAAGATTATTATATAAGGATATCGTTAGAAGTAAGGGTATATAGAACGAGTATTAGGTTTATATAACGATGTAATAGCCTCTAGTTCGTATATTAGAATAATCTTAGAGATTCTAAAAGAGTAAGAGACCGGGGGCCTTCTATATCCCTATACTTCGAGGACCGCCGCCTATCCGCCTATACGGCTTATCGCGATCCCTATCGGAACGGGCGATCGCTATTAGTACGAGCGCTCTCGGCTTATCGCGATCCCTATCGCACCGCCGTCTATCCGCCGTCTATCTACGTAGCATACGCTCGGCTTATCGCGACCCCTATCGCGATAGGCCGCCCCTATTAGCCCGCAAGCGAACCAATGCTAGGATTCTTATAGTTATCGTAGTCGCGTCTACTACGGTTATCGTTTATATAGTCTATTAGTATGCTCTTACCTTCTATCTTAATAGGCCTATTATTCTCGCGACGAGAATCGGGCTCTCTTAGCGGACGGTCGTTCTTTTAGCGATACTAATCTACGCTTCGGAAGGGTAACGTTATATTCTACTTATATTTATTAGTATCCCTATATTCCTACTTACCGTATCGCCCCTAGCGGTCGTATAATCTATAGGCACGACTATTATAGTCGCGATTCTAGGTCCCGACTCGGCCTCGGTCGTTACGGTCGCTACGGTCGTTATACTTACGGCGCTTAGTATAGTCGTTACGTTACGGCTACTACGGTCGCTATACCCGTTACGGCTACTACGGTCGCTATACTTACGACGCTTAGGGTATTCCCTATACTAGGCTTCGTACTTCGCTTATACTCGCTACGTAAACGAGTCGATCGTAGTCCGGTCCGATAGCTTAGAAACGTCCCTCTAGAATTCTAGCGCGAGGCGTAGCTAAGCCTACATAAGTAGAGGGCCTAGCCTATACCGATCGATATCTAGCCCTACTTCTCTAACGTATCGTACGTAGTTTATTATAAAGTCTTATAGAGAACGTCTAGCCCGTACGTCTTCCGGGGTAAAAGCTTTATCGTTAAGCTTCTCTTAGGCCTCTACGATCGATATACTAAACTTATCTCGTAGGGCCTTTTCCTAACGATCTATCCCGTAGCTACTACGGATCGTATAGCAGTCGTTATCGGTAAGTTCCGAGATAAACTAAGTCTAAGCTATACCTCGTAAACATTTAGCTAGCTAGGTACGTATTATTACTACGTTATTTACTATCGCGTAGTCCCTAGCCGCGTCTAAGAATATTTATACTAATCGGTATACTATTTTATTACCTTAGGTAAAAACATTCTATCCTTATAATTCTATATCTATTACGGAAGGGAAGAAGAAGCCTATATCGGACGGGTCGAAGCGCTCTTACCTATCCGTACGGTATAGACTATTACGAGGTAAGCGGCTAGGGCTATATCTATATCTACGGTATAGATTACGATCGTAGCTACGACGTCTTTTACCGTAAGGGCTACGAGAGTCGTCCGATCCGGATAACTCGCTAGGCTAGGAGGGGGACCGTCTCCCTCGTCGACGTTCCCTAGCGCGATCGTTCCTCTCGCGATCTCTACGAGTAGGGCGGCGATCGTTAGTAGCCCTCTCTACGATCTCGTATTTACTAGCGTCGGCTTCGTCGTCGCCTCTCGGAAATACCGGGACCCTACGAGGCCTAGACGCCTAGGAGCGAGGTCGGCGGGAACGAGGTTTTAGTACCTCTACTAGGCCTACGCGTACGAGTTTCTCCGCCCTACCCGCGTCTAAGGCTACGTCTACCGTAGCGTCTAAGTTTAGATAACGACTAGTAGGTCGTAACGAAGGGATACTTTAGCGGAGATCGTCTATTTCCGCCCTTAGGGCTTCTAACTACTTTAGGTATACTACTACTTAATTGTAGAGTACCTCTCTTATATCGTTAGAGAGATTCTATTATAGCTAGGCGAGTTCCTCGGCTAAATTAGGCTAACTATTACTAGAAGGTGTCGGTAAGGTATACTAGCCTACTATAGGTATCTCTTCCTACTATAGGTTTACGGGGGCTTCTATACGCTTATTCTATACTTATTAAACTACTAGTCGATTATTTCGACGATTAGTTACTAGGCGACGTGCCTCTATGCCGAGCATTTCGGATACGCTATAAGGGGCTTCCTCGCTCTCCGTAGCCGATTCCATTAACTATGCTCCTACCTAATTAGCGCCGTAGAGGTACTAGATTAGGGCCTTATTATATCGCTTCCTTAACTACTATATACGCGTACCGCGAAGCTACTAAAGCTAAAGATTAGTATATTATCTCCGGATAGGTACTTATAGTAGTATATACTATTGCCGAGGAGGCGTTACCGGTGTCGCTAGGCGAAGATTTAACCGAGCGATACCTTAGTAGGTTAATTTAGTACGCCGTACTTCTAACTAAGAAGGCGTCTACTATAGAGATTCCGGTAGAGGAGGTAGCGATAAACCTCTTCGTAAAGGTTCCGATAGGCTTAACTTCTATAGGCTAGTTAGCTAAACTATCTATCCTTATTCCTACTACTCCGGAAGAGGATTATACTCCGGAAGAGGATGGAATAGTGTATCTACCCTAGGAGGCGTCGGGACCGTAGGCGATAGGGGCGTTAGGCTTAATCTCCGCGAGCTAGCTAGCTAGACGGTCTAGTGCTATACCTCCGCTAATTCCGTAGGGCGGTCCTCTAGTATTAGCGGGACTAGGACAGCTAATAGCGCTAGCGGAACGGGGGCCTACTCTTCTATAGCTAGTAACGCTCGTAGGATAGGGATTTATTCGTATAGAGCTAGTATAGCTATAGTAATTAGTAACGCTTATAGTATCGGGATCTATTCCTCTACTAGTAGGAAGTCCTTATCGTGTAATAGGACTATTTTTACTACCGCTATTATAGCTAACTTATTAACTACCTACTCTAGAGGGAATCCTAACGTACTTATACCGCGTACCTAGCTATCTAACGCGGGCTAGTATTTAGCTAGAGGAGGGAATTACGTAACGATAACTCGGACTAAGCGGCTTAACTATTCCCTTCGCTTATAGTATATAGACTTTAGGTGCTACGGGTTCTTTAGGAACTCGGCGAAGCTATAGACTAAATTAAGGGTATATAGGTCGATTTCCGGGGTCGTCGCTACGGTGAACGATCGTCCGCCTCTTATAAGGCCGGACCCGTAACGTAACGTATAGAAGTCTACGTTAGGGCTAGTCGGGGGTAAAGAGTATCTCTACGGTTAGTAGTTTCCGTCTTTCGGTCCTAATCTCTAAGGGAAGCTAGGAGCGTACTAATGCGGGTAGGAGGTAAGGTCGGTATTAGTTAGACCCGATCGCCTAAAAGGGAAAGTACTCGCGAGGTGCGAGAGGCTATATAGTAGTATAGGGTACTAGGGTAGTACTACTAAGTAGCTTTTACCGTTATATCTATACGGAAGTTTCTTCTTAGAGGGCCTTATTTCGTTACGAGCTCTTTTACTAGGGCCCGGGTAGGCCGGGCGGAGTTAGGTAGAACCGGGTGCCTTAGGTAGAACCGGGTAGATAGGTAGGAGGGGTAGATCTCGGTCGTCTAAAGCGTATCGATCGCTTATTTTAATCGAGAAGAAGGTCGAACCTATAGTACTACTAGTTAGTACGTCTAGACTAAATAAGAGCTAATGTGTAAGTATATAATTAATTGTCTATCTATAAGCGCTACCTTCTATATCTATGTACTAGAGGCGGCGGTATGCTCCTGCCTCGTAGAGGCAGTGTACACCCACCGCAACAAGCCTCTAATAGAGTAGTTAACGCGCATTAACGCCGCTTCGGCTAGATAAGCGCGCCTCCTTTAGTACTTACTAGCGCTATTAACTAGAGCTGTCTATGCTTCTACGGTACGATAATAGGAGCTCTATGTTACGCTATACGGATAAGGTTAATAACTATACCCTCTAGAGCCCGCTCTCCTACATCGATATATCGAAGATAGAGCCCTCTATCTACTATAGATCTTCCGCTACCGTACTATAAAGGGCGAGTCGATATAGGCTAATCTATCGGCGATCCGAGCGCATTATATTTACTACAACATTAGTAACCTATCCGTCTTCGATAGCGACTACGTTAAGTCGCTCCTACGCGGCGTAAAGTCGGTTAACGTAAGGCCTCGCCGCACGCGACTTCTAATTACTCTAGACCTCTTAGAGGGCATTGTAGTGTAGCACCTACGCTTACGTAACGACCTAAACTTTAACGCCGCGGTTACATTAGCGTTCGTAGTATTCCTCCGGCTAGGGGAAATTACCTATAGCAATAAAGGGTTAGGTTCTAAGGTATGGATAGTAAGGTACGCTATAAGAAGCGACGTAATGCTAGTAGCCGACTATATAACCCTACGGCTAAAAAGGTCTAAGGCGGATATAGATTACTAAGGCGTTAATATCTACATCGCGGCGACTAGCCTACTAACCTACCCGGTCTCTTATATAAGATAGCTACTATAAGCGCATCTAGTAGAGCCGACGGCGCTATTATTCGTCGTATCGAAGTTGTCCGGAAGTAGCTTCTTAAAGGTAGACCTAGTCTCCTTTATTCGAAAGGGCATTAGGGCTTAAGGCGTAGACGATAGCTAGTATTCTAGCTACTTAATCCGACGTAGTGCCGTATAGCATGCCGCGAACGTAGGCCTTACGGACGGCGAGATCTAACTACTCGGTAGATAGAAGTCGGACGCGTTTAAGCTATACTTTACGACACCTTCTTAGTAGCTATTCTTACTAAATAGCCGCTTCTAAATAGGAAGGGTAAGGCCGCTCGGAAGCGGTCTAGGTACGAGTTAAGGCGTTTAAGATACTCTCTAGTAAAAGGCGCTAGTAAAAGTGCCTAACACGATAACGACAAGGTAGTAAGGCAGCGACGCCGTAAGGCGGTAACGGTCTACCGCTATAGGGCGGCGACCGGGACACTCCTACCCTACTATTTAAGGGGTTTTCTTAGGCATGTAATAACGGTCTCGCGGCACGTAATTGCTAAGAGATACGTGTACTATCTAGACCCCCCTAAACCACGCTATCCCTTATTTACATACCACCTCCGCGGCCTATAGAAGGCATAGATAGTAGAGGTCTATGCACCGGCAAGGCGTAACCCGAATTCTCCTTCTAAGGAGAACTTAGACCTATACGCCTACGCCATTATTATCTATAGGCCTAAGGTACTAATTGCTATCGCATTTATTCACCCACCTACCCGCAGCCTATAAAAGGGTTAGGGTTTTTTGTATTTAGCTTAGTTTTGCTACGTAGTCACGTTAGCGTCGGGCATGTGATAACGGTCTCGCGGCACGTGATTGCTAAGAGACACGTGTACTGTCTGGACCCCCCTAAACCACGCTATCCCTCATTCACATACCACCTCCGCGGCCTGCAGAAGGCACAGATCGTGTACTGTAGGTCGTCAGCCACACCCGAGGGATCTGAGTCGGCAGAAGCGGGTGCAGCGGAGGAGTCTTGGCAAGAATGCCACTTGCGCCGCAGCCGGACAGGAAAAATTGAGGCTGAAGAAGAGTAATCGTTTTTCAGAGGTGGCAGGATTGCCTCGCGGCCGTCTTGCTGGTAGGTGACCTCCCCCACAGCTGAAAGGTCATGTTGGTGCCTGTTCCTCTTCCGACCAGAAAGATCTTGAACAACGACCAAGCAAGGCGGCCGAGCAGAGACACAGGGCTATACAGCATGGAAGGTCAAACAATACGCTTGGAAGAGCCTTGTGCCGCTTTCACAACGCGTGGCTTGCCAGTCTTCTTCCGCGTCGTGGATGTGACGGTGTTAGTAGAATTCGTATCGTCGTCGCTAAGTTCCAGGATGCGAATCTCTTCAGCTGGCTTCTCTGCGATCCGACGACGCTTCCTGTTTGTGGCGCCTTCTGTGGCATCGGTGATCGCGTCTTGCGCCTCTTGTTCCGACCATTTCTTGAGCACGGCGTCCTCGGCTGTATTCTCGAGGCTGTGGAAGGACGCATGATGATTACAGCCATCGCAGTCAAAGCTAGTCGCTGCCTGGGCGTATGTTTAGAGACATGTCTGGGTATCTGTTATGCGCGAATTGCCCTCACCTTGACGGGATGCAGCATGAATCTCAAGCATGGACATGACGACAGGATTGATGTTTTGTAGTTGCAGCGACCTCTTGGCGGTTTGTATTCCATCGCACTCCAGACGGAGTTCAATGGCGCCTGATTCGCCATGTTATGTTGCAGCTGCTGCATGCAGTTGAGAGCTGCTCTCGTGCGCTTTATGACGGTACATTTGTTGTTGATGCGAGTGAAGCCTTGTGTTGGTGTCCTCAAACAGGGAAGCGCGGTCGAAACGCCGAATCACGTGACTAAGACGATAGCATTTTCTTTTTTCAATTCGACTCGATTTGACTGCTGTCGCAGTAAACGCCTGCTGTAACAACGAAAACAGTCTCCATAGATCGATTGGATCTGGAGTTTACAAAAGAGAGGACATTGTCCCGCGGAGATGCATTGAGCCGTCGCGTACACCATCTAAAGCTTTAGGTAGCTCAGGAGCTCGACGCAAGAGGTCGTCGATCAGTCCGAATTGTTGCTAATGTTCGAAGATGAATGATTCCCTATGTGATATTAAGTCGAGAGTCGAACGAGTTGTGAAGACAGTGGGAGAGAGTGTCCCTTGCAGTGAGCCTTGAGCCGAAACTCTATCTCACGGGACGGCCAGCCCCACCTGCATCGGCTCGCATGTGATCCTTCGAGCTCGATGTCTCAACTTTTTTGCGACAACAACTCTCCCTCATCAACACTTCAGCCCTCGTCGCGACCATGAAGGTTCTCGACGCCGGCGACCACCCTCTCTCAAACGCCGATGTCCTCGACTGGATTAAACGCAAACGCGCCCAACACGCCGCCGAAGATGCCGAAGAGAAGGCCAAAGCCCCCAAGTCCAAAAAAGACTTCGTCCCTGCCCAGCGGCCCAAGAACTTCATGCGCATGCTCGACCGTACGGAACGCGAACTCGGTTCAGAAAAGTATCCTTATACCAAAAACCCTTCAGCATATTCCGGCGACGCGCGAAAATCTACTTTCCAAACTTTCGTGCTCGAAGCAGAAAACGTGATTCAAGATGCTCTGCAAGACGAATGGAGGGAGAAAGTACAGCATATGACGCGAGAACAAATCGATAAGGAATTTGAGCCCGTTCAAGAAATGAAGTGTTTGACGGAGCCGGAAATGCTTATGATTTATAATCACGCGCCGCAGTGCGTGGAGATGTTGCAGCCTATGATTGAGAATTGTGAGGACAGGTTTTCGGCGGAGGAACAGCAGATGCTGGTTGACGTGATAATCAGAGTTCTGAGACCTGATGAGATGCGGAGTGAGGGTTAGGAACTGCCTTTGCATACTCGCGGGAATCGATCTACCTAACAGAGAGCTGATTCTATGGACACGGAGAGGTTTGTCGAGGGCGTGAGAAAGATGGGAAGGAAGAAGACCCGAGGTGAGGCCGATGCTTGGGGGATGAGAGATGGGCAATGATGCGGAGGGCATTGGGCGTCCCGAGCGTCAGTGTGTGTCAACTCCAGCGGCAAAGCCTGAGACCAGCCTACTGTGTCTGAGACGGCGACCGCAGCTGCTGTCGCTCTGCGGAGTCATGGCTTGCACCGAGCGATATACTATCAGAGGGACCATTTGAGACTGCTCAAGTCTGTGTGGTGCTGGAATATGTGATTGCTCCTCAAACGGAGTGGTATACCGAGATATGGAGGCCAACGCGCCGAGGAACTGCGTGCACCAATCCACCCCAAATCAAACATTACATAGTCTATCTCTTACTCTCTAGGTATGCTTTATCTCGTCTGATACTTTACAGGACTGCCGTTTTGCTGACATTCAATCATTAGAAGAAGAAGACGAAGAAGAAGAGGGGGGAACTCCGTCGCGATGCATCTGTGCTTCAATGCGTGTGATGGACCATCTATCGCTTCCTGGTAGAAGCAATGGGTAACATCTTTTTGTACGAAGCCTGCGACAAGAAGAGACGCATCAGCAGAGTTCTCCCTCACTTGAGAAAGTGCTTCTGGACTACCTTCGTTCTGCGATCGCCGAGCTGGAACATGCCTAGCGGCACCCAAACGGGGAAGGACCTCAGCCACACGGCAAAGCCCAGGTTGCCTGCGATGACGATTTGCTTGCCCTTGCAGCTCAAGATCTGTTTGACGACTGCGTCGGCGACACTTTCTGCAGTGATGACTTTTGCGCCGCCTGCCTCGAGCTGTGCTTTGAACGGGGCGACCATGGGAGTTGCAGCGAATGATGGGTGGACGACGGAGAATTTGACTTCTGGGGCGTCGAGGAAGACTCGAGCTTCCTGCACTAGTCCTTCGTGGAAGCCGAGGGCGGCAACCTTGGTGTTGCTGTACGGCACAAGACCGGGGGTAGTGGCGAACGAGGCCATGGAAGCGATGGTGACGACATGGCCCTTCTTCATCTTCGCCATGGCCGGGAGGAACTCCTGCACGGTGTAGTAATGCGAAATGATGTTGATGCCGAACACCCTCTTCAGCGCCTCCTCGGACTGCTCCAGAATGGGACCCTCGCTTGAGATGCCTGCGTTGTTCACCAAAATGGTAGGGTCGCCAAAGCGCTGCCTGATCTGGTTGGCAACATGTGCAACTTGAGCGCGGTCTGTGACATCGCACTTGAAGTAGTGGATCTTGGGGTAGGCGTTGAAAGTGGGATTGGGCTCATCCTGAAGGTCCAAAGCCATGATGTTGACACCTCTCGCGGCAAGATCCTTGGACATGAGACTCCCAAAGCCGCCATTTGCACCGGTGATGACGGCGACTTCGGTGGGCCAATTGTATCGATGTTTCTCGGATCGCAGTCGAAAGTTGTTCTGCGCGAGTTCCGACAGTCTCTTGTTGAGATGTCTGACGACGCCGATGGCCAGCAGCCATTTCAGGGCGGTGGTTATCCTCACAAGGTTCTCGACGGACACGTATTGCTTGAGGTGGGCGAGAAGAGGATCTCGGAATCGATGCGGAGAGGCAGTCAGGGCGAAGAGCAGTGCGCCTGTGACGGCTGGGGGGAGGAGTGTGGCGGGCATGGCGGTAGCAGATGATTGTTCACAACTTCAGTGATGAGAGGGAAGAGGCAGATGAACGGGTGATCTTAATACAGTTCACATTCATACTTTCCTGCTGCCTCTTCTGCCTCGTGCAACACACGCAAGCAGCTCGATGTCGATGTCGAATTGCGGGGAGGGGAGGGTGGTGCTGACCGAGGCGGAATGATTGGTTGGTTTGGAGATGCCTCGGTGCTTTCGCTAGAATATTATATATGCGACGCTCCCGTTCGCAGGTTCGCACATGGAGCCAGCCTCGTACCGGGACATGCCATGCTGCACCGCCCCGGTCCATTGGTCACATTTCGCCAGCCTTTGCCTTGATTTGTGCTGCTTGGACGATGCTGCATGGATAGTGATGAATCTTTCGTACCTTATTCCTGCATTCCGATTCCCGAACGATAAGGATTATTATACCACCGCGCATACCGTACCGTACTCCTCCTCGTCCATGGAATGCTCTGCTTCAAGTCTGCCTCGGCGCTGCTGTGCGAGTCCTCGACCCTGACACTGACCCCGTTCCTCTACCCGTGTCTTGACACCGCCTGCGCCGCCTCCAAAGCACGCCTGCCCCGTCCGACATCTGCTAGTAGTAATCGCAAGTACCACCATCTCGACCCCTCACCCGCCGACTATTCATCCGCACCCTTCACCGATGCCTGCGCATTGAGCCTGACTGCCGGTGCTGGTGGCCACGGCTGCATCTCCTTCTTGCGCGAGAAGTACATCGCCAATGGGCCGCCTAATGGTGGTGATGGTGGCACGGGCGGCAGCGTGTACATCCAGGCTGTGCGAGGAGAGACAAGCCTGCACAAGCTCGCGCGGAGAAGTCATCTGAAGGCAGGGAGGGGCAAGAATGGGCAAGGCAGTCTGAAGGGAGGCGCGCGCGGCGAAGACCTTCTCATCACAGTTCCTGTGGGCACCGTTGTCAGAGAGATCAGACGACATGACCCGCTTGACGAAGAAGAGAGGGCGTACGCACTGCATAAGAGTGCAGAGGCTGCGTGTGAAGATACGCCCGAACAAGGACGATATCAGCGTGATAAGTGGCTGCTATATCCTGGTGTGATGCCCAAGCACTTCACGTCAGCAGATCTGCCTCCTCTGCCACGGCCGAGACGAAGCAATCTGGTGTCTATGCAGCCACCAGCACCTCTGCGACTGGATCTAGACCAGGCAATGGACACGCCTATGCTTCTTGCAGCAGGCGCCATGGGCGGTCTTGGCAACCCACATTTCGTGAGCAAGTCAGTCCCAAAGCCCAAGTACGCCACCAAAGGTCATGATGGCGTCCGCATTGATCTCCAGCTAGAACTGAAGCTTCTCGCCGATGTGGGCCTTGTAGGACTCCCAAATGCTGGTAAGTCAACTCTACTACGGGCTCTGACGAAGTCGAGGACAAGAGTGGGCAATTGGGCATTCACGACACTGAGCCCAAACATCGGCACTCTGGTGCTTGACGACTACACCGGACGACCAAGACTGGACACGAGAGGACGGCGGAAAGAGCCCAGAACGAACGTCACGATCGCAGACATTCCTGGTCTGATTGAAGGCGCACATCTTGATCGTGGACTAGGACTAGGATTTCTCCGACACATCGAGCGTGCCGCAGTACTTGCCTTTGTCCTCGATCTCAGCGCACGAGATGCTGTAGAGGCACTCAAGGGTCTTTGGAAAGAAGTCAGCGAATACGAGAACCTGCGCGAGAAACAGCTGAATGCGGACACTGAACGCACTCAGCCACAAGAGGCAGGCTTGGAAGCCGCAGAAGCATACAAGCCATTCGTAAGCTCGATCTCTCCTGGATTTGAGCCTGAATCAGACCTTGAGAAGGGGAGCACGATTGTACTTGATCCTGCGGCAGGTCGCGAACTGCCACCGCTCCTTTTGCCGCCCATCAGTAGCAAGCCTTGGTTTGTGATTGCTACCAAAGCTGACCTGCCGGAGACACAAGAGAATTTTGTGCAATTGCAGGCATACTTGAAGCGCGTGCAAGCTGGTGAAGAGGAGCATCCCAGTGGGAAAGAGAATGCTTGGCGTCGCGCGATCCACTCTGTGCCTGTTTCTGCAATCAACAAGCAGGGCGTTGCGCCTATTCCAGAGATCATCATCGGTCTTCTAGACGGCTGAGCACGATACGACCAAGTACAGTCATAGTGTATTCACGGCTTAAAATCTCTACACTCACCTCTCCGCCACTAAGCCGTCGCAAAAGGCAAATACTTATCAGCCACAAACATCAACATCTCATCATCCGAAGCCTCTTGAACACTAAGCGATCGAGGTGCCCCTGGTGAAGTTGAAGCTGCTACCTCAAGCTGTATCCTTCCCAAAAGTTCAGACGCCGTCGGTCGAGCCCCAGGCACAGGAGCCAAACACTCCATGACCAATTCCCGAAGCCTCTGATCAAAGCCCACCTCGACGCCTTCTATTATCGCAGGGAGATCCGTAAAGCCCACCCACGCAGGAATTATAGGATCATTGACTTGACTCAAATTCATCAGCGACAGCATGATCCTGCCCACGGCCCAGATATCCGAACATGGCCCTATGGCATGGGTTACGCCGCGATCGAGAGACTCTGGGGCAAAATAGCCTTGTGTTCCAAACTTTGCGGTCCGGGCATCTTCTTCGTTCATGAATTTCACACCGCCGAAGTCGCCGACTTTCGCGACGGGAAGCTTGGGCCAGGTGCCGTTGTCTTTGGGGAGACCGAGGAAGATGTTGGCGGGTTTGAGATCTCGGTGGAGCATTTGTTGGAATCCCGGTGGTGGTGCGGTCGCTTGTCCTGATGAGGGGATGAAGCCTTGATCCATAAGGCATAAGGCTGTGGCCAAGGCTTGGAATATGCACCACAGGGCTCGATTTGGGATTTGTCTACATTATTCTGTCAGTTTTGCATGCATAACACATGTGGCAGGCCGGATTTCTTACACTCGGGGGTCATCAGGCGCACGCTCTATCCATGCGAAACTCAGATACGACTCTATTGTCGTCTCCAAGTCGGCATGTGGACAGTACTCGAGATACAGCCTGAACATGTGTCGCTCGTCGTACACACCGTACGCTTTGCATTCGACGATGTTCTCGGAATCTTGACTTTGTTTGAGCATCTGCATGGCATAGTACTCCTTCGGAACCCGGTCTTCGACATTGCCATACCACTAGAAGAAAGCAGGCGGGTCAGCAAAAAAAAAACTCAAATTTCCACCGCGTACTCCCCCAGCAAGTCTCTCGCGAAATTATACTTACAAAGTTCTCATCATGCCACCAATCTACCTCGCCTCCGCCCACGTTCTGCATCCTGGTAAAATAAGTGTCCTTGAGAGCGAGCCTGTCAACCACCCTTCCAAACTTGTCATGAAGAGCCCAAACTCCGACATTCCCGAAGCAACCACTACCAAGAGGGCCCATCTGTTGCCACCGTCCAGCCTCCTGTAGGCTGCGCTCATGGTCAAAGCCGATAGCTCGAGCATTGTCTCCGAAGCTTGCAGCCAGTGGAGACCGAACATGTGCGCCATACGGTCGAAAGCCTTGCAGGACTCGTGCGCGCATGCGGTTGTAGCGAGCGGCCATCGCGGCATCGAAAGGTGCCGGCGGCCAATCTCTTTGACGCACGTCGTGGAGCAGCGCGTTCGTGAGGTCGGCGTGTTGTCTATCGCAGTAATGCGCCATTGATCGATACTCAGGACCATCCATGTTCTCCAAGGGACGGAGCCAAAGGTTGCGAGTTCGCCGGATATGTAGGGCTCGTTGGTAGGCTGCTTCGAATCGGCGACGAGTCCGTTCAGGCGTACTTGGTTGTCGGAATCGGTCTAGCCGGCCTGCCCATTCGGCTTCGAATTCATCGCTCACGTTCGGCAGTCTTGCTGGCTCGTTGCCAATGGTGACTGCATCGGCTAAGCTCTGAAACCGCTGTTCCCATACATCATACGCTGCTTGGCCGAACTGGTCTCGTGTCTCTTGGCCCTCTTCTCGCCACCGAGGCTCGTAGACTGCTAGAGTAGCTTGTTCAACGGCTCTCTGAACTTCTCGCAGCTGTGTATCCGCGTCTCTCTCGTCAGGCCACGCTGGCAGGTCTGGAAAAATTTTGTTCTCAACACAAAACTCTGATCGCTTTTGAAGGCTGCGAAATGTGCTCCAGGTAACGTCCGAAACTGGGAGACCACCGAGTCTGTGCCAGATACTTTTCCAAGCAGAAATGTGCTTTGAATGCTTGCGGGCATCTTCCGTTGCCGTCCGCAAGTTCCTCGCTTCTTTGCCTTGATCACGAGTTCGTGCATCAGTGGAAGCGGTCGGTACCTGGCGTGCATCGTCATCTTGCACAGGTGGAGGCCGCGGGGTGTCGAGTTCATGCCGATTCCGCCGGGCCCTCTCATTGCCGTCAGTCGAAGTTCTCTCGCCTCGAAATGCAGCGTTGGAACCAACAGGGTGCGGTGCTCGATGTGATCTATCAGTTCCCTTGTTCCCGATGACTAGCGAGGTAGGATCATCTCCAGAATCGGGGCCATGGAATGCTCCCATGCGTGCTCCAGCGAGAGCTTGCGATGAAGTCGACTGCTGCTTTTCCGGTTCATTGATTCCTTCTCTGTCTGGAGATACCCTGAGTGGCAAGGCGCCCACCACATCGGCTTGAAGTTCAGGTGTCTGATCACGCCGCTTGCTTTTGCCTTTGCTTCTGGGATGTTCTTGCGCAGCGTTGTCGTCTTCATTGCTCAATGAAGGCTGCAGCTCATCATTGACGGCGCCTGTCGGATCGTGAGGTCTTCCGCCAATTGGACCTGATGGCGGTTCAGCTTCGGGTGCGGCATCATCCTCATACTCTTCATCTTCGTCGTCAATGATAGTCGACTGCGGCAGAGTTTGCACTGTGGGCGCTTGCTGTCTGCCTCGCTTCAAAGGACGCCTTCCTTCCGCGATGGGCAAGTTACCCTGTTCATCGGCCAGCCCTTTGAGCATCTTGTGCAGCTTTGCCTTTTTCTCGGGCACAGAGGCATCATCGTCAACGTCCTGATCATCCGCTTTCCGTTTCGTCGTTGAAGCTTTCGCTGTGTCCTTGGCGGCTGCCGGGGCCTTCTCCTTCTTCTTCGGTGCCATCTATGCTCGTGATATGAGAATTTCTATCCGACTCTATCCAGCTCTGTGAGGTCAGCGCAATCCGTCAGGGAGACCATCGGCACTGTTCTTTGTTATCCGAGTCCACTTCCATTTACGGCTTTACCTTCATTCCTGGTTGAACGAAATAAAGAAAGACTGGACAGAAACCGTGCCATCCCGCCTAGGTCTCGAAGTTTTCAACTTTGACGCTGCATGTATGCCATTCTTGGCTTGCTTTCAGGACGACGAGTGAGTAGTAAACTCGGGACTCGCTCGTAAATCGTTTATCTCTCGATGGATGTTCGCACCAATGTCAGCATCATCACGTGCTTTTTCGCGGATTGCGAATGAAGATAAAAATGAAGTCTACTAGACGGCTTCCGGCACTCTGTGCTCGTTGAGGCAGTCAGAGCTATGTTTTCCCAGGTGCTGTACCGGGACTTCCATATACGGGTGGAAGTATATTCTGAGGTTGGAGAGACAGGCGTGGAATGGCATCTGTTGTGCGAGTCAATTGCTGTCATGTACGTAGCGTTTCAAGGGCGTGGTTGTCGGATGGAAGCAATGTCCAGTTTTGAGCATGTCAGCCTTTTGCATCAGATTTTCCAGATATGTCAGATGTCAGTGGTAGACAGAATGAAGATGGGAGGATGTTGAAGATCACGTGTTTTCGCGGGGTCGATTAATCATTAAATACCCCTGACTAGCGCCAAGCTAGCGAATGCTTGATGGACCCCTTTGAACATCTCGACTTGATGAAGCAACGCCGCCTGTTTCACTCCAGCAATTCTTCAATCTTGGTCCACGCCGCGCACTCGTTTTGCCTGCAGTGCACCGTCCGCTCATTCGTGCCAGCATAGCATTCCATCTGTCTTCACCTTCTCAGTTTGCTGCGGGATGATATCTGCATGGTCAATCGTCATATGAATTCACGTGCATCGAGCATCTGTGCGTGCCTTAAGGTTGTGCTTCATCTTATTACGGGGTTCTGCAGGCCCAGAGCCCATTCATATTTGCATGATGATGCGTGAGAAGGAAATGGGAAGCGAGCAGGGCGTGGGCGTGGGCGATATCGATATGCAGGAGAATAATCAGGGTGGGAGAAGGTCTTGTTCGGTGGAGGCAGAGGCAGAGCAGCATATGTCTGCGGCAGCCGGTAGAGGCATAGAGGTTGAGCAGACAACCGCCGAACGAGACACATGCACACCAGACACACCAGACACACTCGCTACCAGCCCCAGCTCCAGCTCCAGCTCCAGCTCCAGCGGCAACGATAGCGACCTACCGACTCCGACCCAGGAGAGCACGAAGCCCATCTTCATCAGCACCACCACCCTGCACGACGAGCCCTTCGACAACACCCGACTGTCCTCCTCGCCCCAGCCCGAGACACCAAAGGGCCCCTCCACGCCGATAACGCCAAATGACGAGCACGACGTATGCCGGGATAGCATGGCCAGCATCGCATTGTCGGAAAGCAGTCTGGACTACGACCATCTGAGCACAGAGCAAGTCACCGACGTCCTGGCGACGCCACGCGTGAATGGTGTCCGTCGACACCTGCGCAAGGTCAGCAGCTTGGATATCCTGCAGAACAAATGGCCCCCACCAGAGAGCCAGAGCACGCTGTTTGACGGCAACGACGCGCCGACCACCATCTTCGACACCAACGCCGGCGACATTACGCCCATGTCTGCCATCGAATTCAGCCAAGGCAGAGGTCCATGGGACACGCGTAGAGACAGTGCTGGAGAACTAGACTCCGACTTCAACATGCATCGCCGAACCACCAATGCCACGCTGGATAGTATCGACCTTCTCGAGCCCAACTATATCTCGACGCCGGCGTTGACAAGTCCAAGCGGCAGCACGAGCCAACGCAGCTCTGATGGCTCTGGAGACCATCTCCAAGTCGACTGGCAGGCCCTCGACAAGACGGAAGAGCAGGAGAAAGAGGACAGAAGTCTGCCCGAAGGCGTCGAGGATGAGTCGACTGCCTTTCTGTTGGCAAGACTGGAGCAGGAGAATGCCAAGTTTGCTGCCGACCCCAAGGCAGCTGGGAACAAGCCATCGTCGCGTGCACGCGCGCACAGTCGGCCGCCGAGCATGGCACACATCAAGAAACTGGTGGCCGACCGCGACGCGCCTTCGGTACGCTACAGTATTCCCTCCGCCTCTGGTATCCCTGATGAAGTGCCACCAATGACTGAGCTGGAGTTCTGGGCGGCTCTCGTGCAGGACTACCCCAGCACTGCAGCCCGCTTGCCCACTCTGACTACCACCAAAATGCGATCCGGCATACCTCCTCCTTTACGAGGCGTGGTATGGACTTCCATGGCCGGCGCTCGAGATCGAGATTTGGAGGAAGCTTATGAGCGATTGCTCGGCGAGAAGAGTCCTTACGAGGGCATCATCAATAAAGATGTTGGGCGATCATTCCCAGGCGTGGAACTGTTCAGGGATGCTGAAGGCGACGGGCAGAAGATGCTTGGCAGAGTGCTGAAGTGCTTTTCCTTGCACGACAAAGACATTGGTTATTGTCAAGGCTTAGGTTTCTTGGTCGGCCCGCTGCTCATGAATATGGGCGAGCGGGACGCATTTTGCGTCCTTGTTCGGTGAGTAAGCCATGAGTGTGTGTGTGGGGGGGGACGATACACTGATCTTTCTACAGCTTGATGGACCACTACTCGCTACGGCCGTCCTTCCTGCCCTCCCTGTCCGGCTTGCACATGCGAATATACCAGTTCTCCTCACTCCTCAAGCAACACCACCCGAAACTTCACGAGCACCTGGCGGACCTCGGCATTGAACCTGCGTACTTGTCGCAATGGTTCCTCTCCTGCTTCGCAGTCACATGTCCCCTCGCCATGCTCTTCCGAATCTACGATGTGATATTCGCAGAAGGTGCGAACGAGACTGTGATGCGCGTGGCGTTATCTCTCATGAGACGCCACGAGGAGAAGATGCTAGGCACAACGGAGTTTGAAGAGGTCATGCAACTTCTGCTTGGCCGCGAGATGTGGGGCGTGTATGGTGGCGATTCCGATATATTGGTCGACGATTTCACATCTTTGGGCGACATTGTGACCCACGCTCGCCTGTCCGAGCTGGAGAAAGAGTTTGAGAATCAGTCATCTGAGACGGTGGGACAGAGTGCTGGCTTTCTGCCTGATGTTCAAGCAGCAGCGTCACGTTTTCTTGGCCGACTGTGGACTCCTGGACACGCTTCAACTCCCAGCAAACCTGTCGCTCACATGCAGAAACCAAGCGTCAGTACATTGTCACCCCCAACCGCTGACAAAGGTGCAACGACTACCTCGACAGGATTCTTCGGCAGACCAACGAGCTTTCTCAGACGTAGCCCCAGCAAGCAAAGCATTGGAGTTGTCGAGAGCTCGGGCAGCGAAGACAGCACATCAACTACTGGCTCCTCCGCTCCCAGCTTAGCATCAACGGCAATCACAGAACCCGACGCACCAAACGCAAACGGCCAAGACACGATACGAGAAAGCGTTGCCAACAGTGTCAGCACGAAGTCCAAGGCAGAGTCAATGTTTGCCACGACTCCAAGCATGCAGCAGCAGGAGCTTCACGCTCAAATTGAAGACCTTCTGACTGCGATCGTAGAATTGCAAAGAGAGAACGCACAGTTCGCTGCAACACTTCAGCGCGAACGTGAGGAGCGCAGCGAAGATCAGAAGGTCATGCGGCAGATCGTTGGCAAATTGCGGAAAGACGACGAGGACGACCGACGGCGTACCATGCCTCCTCCTGCAAACAAATTTGAACTCAAAGTTGCTCCAAGAAGCCGGCCTTTGAGCGTTGGAGACTGGACCGACGTCCAGCTCGTTGGTAGCGAGAAGCCAGCGCCAGACAAGGACGAGCTGGAGGTCCTGGTTAAGAAAGCCCAGGACCGGCTGCAAGCCAATGTCAGATTCTCTGCCAGCTTGGAGACGAAAGCTCAGCTGCGTAGCATTCTTGCGAGGACAAGAGAAGAACTGGCTGTTGCCGAGTCCCGGTCAAGAGATCTCGCAGCACGTTTAGACTCTTCAGAGGCCTCCCTGATGACTTTCCAAAGCGAGGCCGAAGACCTACGATCCGAAGTCCGAGAATTACGACAACGCGTGAGTGATGATTTCAAGGCCAGGCAGAAAATGGAGCATCAGCTCACGGAGCTCAAGGCTCAGGCCCGATCTGTTGAGAGAAAGGAGCGGATGATTCGAGCGGAGAGTCTGCAACAGCTCCCAACTCAGAGCACATTTGCAGCGGATCCGCAAAGCAGGAAAGGTAGTGTCTCCAGCTTGCCAGCAGGATCAGTTGCCAATGCCGGTGGTCTGCGTGAGCTGAAGCTTGGTCGGCGTGAATCGAGCTCTTCAGTGCAGAGTCTGCGTCAAAGCTCAAGAAATCCAACACCCATCTCGACCGATATGGCGCCACCGCCACCGCCGATCATCCGCACGGACAGCACAGACTACGAAGCTTCTCCTGTGTACTCGCCAGCTGATCCATCGCCTACATCCGAGACACAATCGCCGGCGCCTGAAACCAGTGAGAGACTGACAGTGCATCGCCGTGGCTTCTCGCAGAGGACGTCGTCTCTTGCTACGCAGGAGGTCTTTGCCACCACGCAGCATGAGCCGGTCCCCGAAGAGGCCCTTGTTTTGGAGCTTGTGAATGCGAAGACATCTGAGGCGCTGGCTAGGCAGGAACTTGACGAGGTCAAGAAGGCAATGGCAGTCGCCAAACGTCGACAAGAAGAAACGATTGCACAGATGCAGGCGGAGATGGAGGCGGCCAAAATCGAGGCCCAAAAGACTGTCGAGGAAGCACGGGCGGCCGCGCAGGCGGCAAAGGAAGAGGCAGAGAATGCCCGTCTTAACACAATGCCTGGAGTCACCAACCCTATGTTTTCGCAGCCGCCGACACCCTTTGTCGATGGAGGCAATCCACTTGACATCCCATCTACTGCAGGGAAGGTCACCCCGGCGGTCGGAACCCCCGCGGAAGAGAAAGTTCAATCGGATATCTTGGTACCTAAAAAGGCTGAAGATAAACCTCCGGCCGCGCCTTCGAGCGGAGGCTGGTTTTGGCAGCGTCGGACCGCCTCAAGGAGTACAAATACCGTCTCCGCTGAGGGAAGATAGCACCTGAAAGCAATGGGCACAAGGGCCGCCAACGATGGGCAACTCGAGAAACCGTGTCGAGACTGCACGTTCGCTCGGAGTCATGCCTTACACGCAAGAAGTTTACTCACCAGTCTGCGTCTATCAGCATTTGCATGAGAATCTTGGAGAAGCGCTTTATGCGCCTAATGTCTAGAGTCAGATCTGTTTTACCGCTTGGAGCAGGCACGGCATGGCATCAGGTGGCTCGTTCGTCCCTGGAGGACACGCATTACGCTCGCTGACCAATGGCTTGAGTGAGATTTGTAAAATAGTAGAGGCATCAGCTTCCTGTTCAAATTATTGAATGAAGAAGAGATTGAGATGAAGCCACCCCTCGCTGGGGTTGTCGTTGAACCACATGTCGTGCTTCTGAAGAGGGGTTTGCTGAGCCGGATGCTGTCAGTGAAACGCAAGCTCTGCACTCTTGAAAGAAATGGAAATGTTTCCTGCCGACTCGAGTCACACGAATCACATCGTCTACATGGGCTGCCAAAGTGGCCCCACCTAGGCCCCAACTGCGCCATGGCGACAATGACAGTAGTTAGTTACCATGCGTTGACGAGCATCAGCAGCAAAGACAATCTCCCGGCGCACATCCGCATCTGCTGCACGGGCTCGATTCCTGATCGACAACCAGGCTATGCATAAGCAATAGTCGTACGCAGGACTTCCTGGATGGCGAATCCAAGAGCAGAAAAGACTCGCTTGGAAGCTCTTGTAATAAGGTCGGTATCGCTGCGAGGATAAGCATGCCTGGCTTCGTACAATCTCGCGTCAGCATGTGTTCTCATCAGGAGTTCCAAGTTGATGATCGTATTGTTGTTGAACAATAATGAATGCTGGTGGTGCGTTGCAGTGTTAACCAGGAATTAGAAGGCACAAGAGCCATTTACTTGGGTCCGTAGTATTCGGCTTGCCTTGCGGACGGCATTATTGCAGCCGGCCGACGACTTTTCTCGGCACTTGGGCGAGCCTCCTGACTCTGCGTTGAGCCTCATCATCAGGCCATTGGTGCTCAGACGTACATCACCAGGTTCATCAGTATAGGGGCAAAACAAAGCACAGTTGACTGGACTTACATGCTTGCCTTTTACGACTTGACGAGTCGCGGGATGTGGACCAGCAAACGTAAGCGAGTCAACTAGTGAAGGTATCTAGGACCTCTAGGCAGATTGGAACTCAATTGCTACACTGTCACAGTCACATCTGTGCTTCCAACGGCCAAGCCAAGCTTGTTTGACAGCACGATCCGAATGGAGAACATGGCATGGTCCTGTATGGTTCGACTTGCCACTCGTTCCGGCCAAGGCGCCGTATCGGACTTCCACGCAAGACTGACGACTCAACAACCACAGCATGAGCAAGAGCCAGACTGCGGATTGTTTTGAGCCTCTTCGCTTTTGTGCCAATGATGGGGCAGGAGATTTACTGAATATCGGCTCGTGGGAGCATTCCTATAGGTTCTACTTTAGCCTGGTGTCAGGGTACCTGTGCGGCAATGAAGAAAAGCCTGGATAGGTACCATTCTGTGATGAAGGCATGTTGCTGCACTCCATGCCCGAAACCTGACTACTGTCTGCAACGTGACGGCCACCGCTCGACTTGTAGATACAGTGCAGCTGTACATCGCGCTGGATCGCTCGAATGCTGGCCAGACGACTTACAGTACAGCATCAGAATATTGTCGAAGCCGGCATCATGCTAGGAACAGGCATGTCTCTCGCCTTGGCATGCAAGGTACGAGACTTTATCGTCAACGACCCCAAGCACATCCTCGACCTCGAGCAAGCAAGACTGCGGGGTCTCGTCTTCTCCCGTCAGCAGTCTTCAAGGTCTGGAGCTGGCGGTCTTCAACGAAGGTACTCCGGAAATTCGAAAGGTAGAAACGGGTCGAAAGCATATGATAAGGAGAAGGAGAAGTCAAATATTAATGCCCATGTTCTTTCTCTCCGGATCGCTGGTTGAGGAATCGCATCGAACTACCTTACCTCTGAGGCTATGTCTTCAAGGCGGAAAATGCTGAGATTACAAGTCCCAGATAGCAACTTGCACTTCAAAGCAGATTCTCCTGCATCGAACTGGTCGGGCGATACTCAATTACCGACCATGCTTCCCACCGAACTTGTCGGCAGTCTTCCCCGACCACAGTATCTCCATCAAGCTTATGCGAATTATGAGTACGGACGAATATCGAGAGATCGCTTGGAGGCGGCACAAGACAGGGCTGTCATGGATACGTTGGACTTGGTGGGACAGGCAGGAGAAATGTTCATCACGGATGGCGAACAGAAATGCTCTTCATTCTGCACATATCCTCTCATGGACACGCTCAGTGGCAAAGGCATGCCAGATAACCTTGCGTTGGACGGCCAATATTTTGCCATCTATGACGATGGCCATCATCGCCAACTGCCTCGCCTCATCAGTGGTCCCTTCCGATATCGAAGATACGCTTACGATAACTTCCAAGAATCCAAACCATTCGCTGAAGGTCATCTCATGAAGGCCTCGGTCGTATCACCCGGCACTCTCTACCTTCTCTACCCTCATCAATCCTCGATCCCAGGCTATCCAAAAGAAGCTTTCATCCGCGACCTGATCCACGGATGCGTAAAAGACATCAGAGGTTGTTTCGACGCTGGAGCCCAACGCGTCTCAATCAACTGCGAAGAGCTACGTCTCTCCCTCAAGAACGACGTCCGAAGTCCCTGGACGGAAGCCGATCTGCTCCCGACGTTCATAAACCTCATCAACCGCGTTCTCGAACGTTTCACAAGCGTGGAACGAACAAACATCGGCATCCACACCTGTCCCGGTTCCGATCGAGACAGTCAGCACAGTCTCGAAGTCCCGTACTCAAAACTCCTACCATCCCTCTTCAAACTCAACGCAGGCTACTTCCTCATCTCCATGACGAACGAGAAAGACAAGGCCTCGTGCCTCAAGCAAATCGGACAATGTCTCCGACGAGACGCGAATGGCGTGAAACAAGTGGCTTTCATCGGAACCACAGATCCTACAGATCCTCGAGTAGAAAGTCCGGAAGAGATTGCGGACGTGCTTGTCGATGCTGCGAGATGGATTAGTCTGGATCAACTCGGCGCGACGGATGATTGTGGTTTCGCGGGTTGGTGCGATGATCTCAAACCTAGGTTTAGTAAAGGCGTGCATGCAGGGAAAGGTGGGCCGGACTGGGCGAGAGAAGTGGCTGGCATGAAGATTTCGAATCGATTGAAGGGGACGAGGATGGCTAGTGAGAGGTTGGGGATTTGAAGGGCGGAGGGAAACATATGGAATGGGATGGAATGGGGATACAATGCGAGGAATCTACATGACAAGGATATAGAGGGTTTCGGGGTTGTTCTTAACAGCTTTCTAGGTGGCATAAATAACGTATTATGTACACTGTGACAAAATCATGATACACGCAGATCGATGCGTATAGGCCTTCCTTCGGGCTGCTATGTAGACAGAGGCCGCTTCATTCATTATTGCAGGTTATTGAAGTGTGGGAGAACGATTGACTGCCATGACGTCCGGCCAAACGATAGAGCATCGACCAAGCTATGCTGGTATGCATCACAATGGCCCACGTCTTGCGATGAAAGGAAAGTCCGCACACTAGTTCTACTTCCAACTTGAAGCAGGAATATGAATAGCTTGTATATACAGTATATAATAAGCCTTGGCACGGCCTGCCTCCAAACAGCCGCTTCTTGCAGCCTTCAAGTCTCACTGATAGCAACTACACCTTCACAGCGACCCTTTCAAAACAAAACAACGACAGCAGCGGCTTCTTCAAGACTTCGAAGAAGCGAGGATAAGCCGAGAGAAGGTTGATCGTAGACAGGGCAATTCCGCCGAACTTCACGAGAGGTCAAAGCCCTCAAAGCCCTTGTCCTGACATCCATTGATGGAGTCAATATACCTCGTTAGCCCGCCTGCATAGTTCAAAGCCTGTCGCGGCTTCCCAGGGATATTGGTACCCTAAGAAATCGAATCATCAGTCCAAGTTCACTCCGTACTGCAGTCCAGAACAGGATGACCATACCATGTACCACGAGTCTACACTATCTCTCACAGTCGCAGCATGGAAGTCATTCGTGATCTTCTTCCATTCCTGCTCTGCTTGAGCTTGGGCATTAATCTTGGTCTTGCCATCTTTGGCCATTAGCTGCATGGTTTTGAGAATCCATTCGCATTGCGGCTCTACGATCGATGGTCCATTCCCGTATGCGGTTGGAGCATGAGGCCCGTAGGTGTAGAACATGTCTAGGAGCGATCAGCAGGTTTGGACGCCGCATGCAATGCTGACTTTATTACTTACTCGGAAACTGGTTCACGGATAGACCAAGGTACGACAACGCACCCTGCTCGCCGCTCCACTTCTGGTTCAGGACCTCGCCGTCGATGCCTTTGATGTCAATCTCCATAAAGCCACCAGTCAGCGAGTCAAAGCCTGTGGCTAGCGCGAGAATGTCCAGCTCATGCAGTTTGCCGTCAGATGTAACGATACCCTCAGGAACGAGCTTCTCAATTGGGGTCTGTCTGAGGTACACGATGTCGACATGATCCTTATCCATCTGCTCATAGTAATCCTGCTCCAGACTCGGCCGCTTTCCTGCGAATGGATGGAGAGGCTCGAGTGGTGCCAGGATGTCTCGCTTGACTGGATTCTTGATTCGTTTGCGAACATTGCGAGCCCAGAAGTCATATACATGCCGGTTGGACTCATAATCAGTCGAGATATCGGTAAAGGTGAATAGGATTTCGAACCCTCCTCTATCCCAGGCATGTTGAAGGACTCGCTCTCGCTCCTCTGGTGAAGTATCCTTGATCGACCTCGTGGGATCATCGTACAAGAATCCTCCCAGGCTGCGGAATCGTTCTTTCTGCAGCTTTCGCGGGATGTAGTCTTCGAGGTCCTTCTTGGCTTTGATTGGATCGACTGGTCTTTGGTTCATCGGGATACACGTATTCGGCGTTCTGATGAAGACAGACAGATGTTCGGCATCTTTTGCGGATTCCTGAGCGATTTGGATGCCTGTGGCGCCATTGCCGACTACACCTACCCGCTTGCCTCTCATATCGACGCCCTCCTTAGGCCAAAATGATGAATGGCAGACATAGCCCTGGAACTCATCGAAACCTGGCCAATCTGGGAAATGCCGTTTTGCTGCAAACCCGAGACAGCAATGCATGAACTTTGCCGTAATCTTGGTCCCATTGTCGCATTCGATATGCCATCGATGAGTATCTTCATTCCACGTTGCAGCTTTCACACGAGTGTGAAACAGAGTATCTTTGCTGATGTTCAGCACCTTATCAGTGTGCTCGAAGTATCGTTGCAGCTCTGCACTTCCCGGATACTGCTCCTTCCATTCGAAGGTGTTAAACACTTCCGGAATCGACAACTGATACACCGGCCACTGACTATCAACGCGAGCACCAGGATAGTTGTTCCAATACCATATACCGCCCAGAGCAGATCCAGCCTCGACGATCTTGACATTGAAGCCTTCTTGACGAAGCCGATGCAGCAAATACACGCCTGCAAAGCCACCACCAATGATCACGGCGTCCAGATCCAATTCGACAGGGTGTCCATTAGACTGAGTTGATGTGCCATTCGACAAGGACTCCGGCTGCGAGGATAGTCCACGTCTTGGTGCCATGGTTAATCTTCAGTGTAGATCTATTCGTCTTGAGAGAAAAAGAACGGTACTGGTTTGAATCTCACATCCTTGTGGCAATTCCCATTAAAGTCGTCCTAGACCGACATTGCCGTGTCTCGAGTCTTGAGCTGCCCGAGTCGACTCGTCCATCCTCGGTTATATATACCGATCTCACTCGGTGCGGAGAGGTCACCTGAGCTGGCTTGAAGGATTCAGGCTACTCAAGTCAACGAGATTACGCTTCCCATCTATTTCTGATCCGATATCCAGTACAATGGCAACACAATGTCGTCGATTGCAATACATTTTCGAAATGAAGGTAATGGTCGTACTTTTGTAAAGGAAGTCGGGACTCGGGTGTTGAGCTTGCCATGCTCGTTCCTTCGTTTGCAGCAGAACGACATCGAGGAGCAGCAAACCGGTGAGCTCTTGTTCGGAAATTCTCCTCGTAGTCAACACGTTTGCAATCTCTTGTTATGTACAATATGCTTCGCTTATGCTTATTCATCACGCAGTCGCTCATACCACCACCTCACGCTTACTCTCGAGCTTCTCAGACTTGCCCTTGATGAACTTGCTAAAAACTCGCCAACTGGCAGAGTGATTGGAAAGTCCACGCTCTCCAAGATTATGCTGAGCTAGAGGTATCAAGCGATCATGTTTGGAATGAAAGCGAAAGCAGCGCCAGCGATGCGAGTGGTCTCAGAGTAGTGGGACATGTCTCGAGCAGCGCTGGCGGTCAAGCATGGGAAAGTGATGACGAAGTAGGTGAGGATGGGGACGGGACAGATGTCAGTGCTCAGGGCTGCAATCATGTTGTAGAAGAAGAGGAGGAGGAAGTAAGCGAAGCTGTTAGTTCTAGTAGAGACGGCGACGGCGGAATGTGTTGCCGATCCGCCGAATGATCCAGATCCAGAGCAAGGTACACAAAACATATCCTCCCTCACAACAACACCTTAATATGTGACGAATTGTCAAATTGGGAGTGACGATGCCCAATCATGCAAGATCTGTACAGGCGTGCCGCTGTGTAGCATGTCAGTACCTCCAATGCTCTAGAGTCTCATGTGCCGAGCTTGTCCTTTGAACCGAGCCGAAGCCTATACAGCTACTGCCACAGTCCATCTACAGCGCTACTCGCTACAGACGGTCAACAGTCTTACTGTCAGTCAGGCAAGCGCGAATATGGCAGCCCCAATAGTGGTCCTCTTTGGCTATGTCATGTCAACCTTCACTATCAAGATACAGCATGTCTTGAAACTCAAGCAGATCCCATATAAATTCATTACTGTAAGTTCTTACCCGTTGACAATAGCCACAAATGCTGATAGCACTCTTCGTCGAAAGGTGCCCACGATGATGCCGCGGCCCATACTTCGAGACAACTTCAATCTGACATATCGCAAGATTCCAGTCCTGGCGATTGGTAGAGAGCTATATTGTGACACCTCTTTAATCTGTGAGGCACTAGAACACTTCTTCCCTCCCTCAGAAGGCTATCAGTCGATCTATCCAGAAGCACAAGACAGAAGAACCTATCGACCACTGATTAGAGGATTTGCATCTTACTGGACCGATAGGCCGATCTTTCGCGTCATGGTAAGAAGGCAATAACTGCCTAAAGTCTGAGACACTTGCTGACCTTTGAGAGACTGGTCTTATGCCTGCCAGCATCTGGCGAAGTGCTTTTGGTACTGACAGGGCGCAGCTTATTGGACACAAGCTCGATCCTGACAAGCTCGAAAAGAAGCTGCCTGAGAACCTGACCAAGTACGACCATCAATTATCTATGCTTGAGCCATTGTTTGCCGAGACCGATGGTCCTTGGATCTTTTCAACGTCAACACCATCGCTCGCAGATATTACTCTGTACTACCAATTCCTCTGGGGCAATAAAGTCGCAAGTGGTGAAGGCGTATACAGTATCACGATGGAAGGCGCTCCTGACTCCAAGGAGACTGGAAGTGCGCCTGTGTTCCATTCCGAGCGGTACCCTGGTATTCATGGTTGGTACAAACGCATGGAACGATACTTTGACGAGCTGCCTTCGACAGAGGAAGACAAGTCAAATGATCCTGAAAGTGTGCTGGAACAAATGAAAAAGGCGCCGACACTGGGACGCAGATCAATTCTGTTGCCAACCCCAAGATCTGCTCACCAGGAACTCAGCGAGAAGATTGGCCTCAAAGAGGGGGCTTCGGTCTCGGTAACGCCCAGTGATACAGGCAGAGACGAGTGAGTATCTCGATGAACGAGGCGAGGCTCAAAGCTGATACTTCAAGCAGTCCAACCATTGGCACCTTGGTCGCCCTTTCGCCAGAAGAAGTGGTCATCAAGCCTAAGCAGCTTGAGAAACCGGCTGCCGTGGATGTGAGAATCCATTTCCCCAGAACCGAGTTCGTGATAAGGCCAGTCAATGGAACAAAGATGTGAATGCCAATCATCAAGAACGACCACCGCTCATTTCTTGTATGATTGTCTGTTCACTGGTCGGAGTTGCAGTCGATCGCATGGATATGATCTCGGCATTCGATCGGCCGAACTCCGTTCAAGCAATCCACCTTGCTGTCTCAAAGCTTATGCTGTTTATCATACTGTATACATGTATTTCACCAAGCTTCTGCTTCCCAATCTTGACTGAGCATTTATCCTATCGTCCCTGCAGACATCCAAAATGCTTCAGTCGGCACTTCTGTTCGGTCTGTTCAGCCTAGTGAGTGGACAATTTCCACCAACACCCGAAGGCGTGACGACATTGCAATCCAAGTTCCATCCTGGCGTCCGTGTCTCCTACAAAGAGCCAGGGCTTTGTGAAACCACTCCAGGCGTCAAATCATATGCGGGTCTGTGGCCTCGCACACTTCCCGATCACTCCTGATCACTGACCCCATTTCATAGGGTACATTCACCTGCCGCCAAATGCTCTTAATGAGACTCACGAACACAACGAATACCCTCTCAACATATTTTACTGGTTTTTCGAGTCTCGAAAAGACCCCGAAAACGCACCACTTGCCATCTGGTTGAATGGCGGGCCAGGCGGCAGCAGTCTTCTTGGTGCGCTGTCGGAGAATGGGCCCTGCTTTGTGGCCAATGACTCCAAGACCACTTACCTAAACCCATGGTCTTGGAATAACGAGGCAAACTTGCTATTCATTGACCAGCCTGTCCAGGTTGGATACAGCTACGATGTGCTCACAAACATCACATACAACCTCGTCGCCTCGCATGAGGAAGAAGCTACGATTGTACCTGCCGACTTCACCAATGGCGTTCCGGAGCAGAACAATACTTTTCTAGTCGGGACCATGGCAAGCCAGAATGTCAAGCATACTGCCAATAGTACGCAGCATGCTGCCGTGGCGATATGGCATTTTGCTCAGACTTTCTTCACTGAGTTCCCACATCTGAAGCCGAACGACGAACGCATAAGTCTCTTTACCGAGAGTTATGGAGGTCATTACGGGCCTGGCTTCATGGATTTCTTCCTCCATCAAAATGAGAAGATCAAGAAGGGAGAGATCTCTGGAAATGGCGCGCATTACCTCCACCTGAGCACCCTTGGAATCATCAATGGCTGCATCGATGCTCCTGATATGATGAGCTCAGGAATCGAGATGGCCTTCAACAACACATACGGCATACGTGCGATCCCACAAGACCAATACGACTGGGCCATGAATGAGTTCTACCGGACTGGCGGTGCCTTGGACGACATCAAGAAGTGCCGCGAGATGGCGCTCAAGACTGATCCCCATGATCATGGCGATGTTACCAAGACCAACTCATTCTGCTCTCAGGCTGCAGACAGAGCTAATAACATCAGTGATGCACTTTACGTCCGTGCTGGGAGAGCCGCTCGCTTTGACATCACTCATGAGCCCAAAGATCCCTTCCCGCCGCCATTTATGTTCGGATGGCTGAACCAGCCAGAGACTCAAAAGGCATTTGGTGTTCCAGTCAATCACTCGTAAGTAAACCAAAGGGAAGAAGCCCACATCCTGCACGTTCCCGCCTAGTAGCCCTCATGTCTCGCTCTCAAGGGCCAATCGATTCATACTCGCTTAGAACATCTGCTAATACTTCTACCCTTGCTTTTAGATGGCATTCTCTTGCTGTTGCCACTGCTTTTGAGAGCACGGGCGACATCGTGAAAGGTGGGCAACTGGATCAGCTCAAGTACGTCCTTGAGCACGGCGTCAATGTTGCTCTCTTTTATGGCGATCGTGACGTGGCCTGCAACTGGATAGGAGGTGAAAGATACTCGCTTAACATTCCGTGGGCGCATCAAGCGGAATTCGCACACGCTGGTTACACTCCTTTGGTTCTTGGCTTTCCATACACTCAGTCTGGCGGACTGGTCAGGCAGTATGGCAACCTCAGCTTCACTCGAGTGTATCAATCTGGGCATATGGTACCTTCTTATCAGCCAGAGGCAGCATACTCGATTTTCATGCGTGCTCTCACCCAGCGCGACATTGCCACCGGAGAAATCGACTTGAAAGAGTATGCCGCGACGCACGAAGCTCAATATTCCACAACCGGTCCTAGCGACACTTGGTGGATGAAGAATGACGTCCTGCCTCAGCCACCGCATCAATGCTATGTCCTTGATATTTCTAGCCGATGTTCCGAAGAGGAGATCGAGTGGATCAAGGATGGAAGTGCCATAATCAAAGACTGGATTGTCGTTGGACGAGAAAGTGCCAGTAGCACCGTCGATCAAGAACGCCTCCATAATCTGCAACCAGATGAGCAGATCCCGTTGCTCAAGGACTGGTGATGACTGGACTCGGGCCAGGACATCAAGACTGCCCGACCGTCGCTGATCATATCGTGTGGTTTGTCGCTGTCGATGGTGAACGACAAAAATGTACTCGATCTTCGCTCTCTGCTGACAATGCATCCAAGCGCAAGACTAACTTGCAGATGGATTTTCGATGCTTAAGCATAAAGAATGCCACATTTCTCTGCAACCCTTTTAAGCAATTTGCAATCTGAGCTGCAGTCTTCAGAGGCTATGTCGATTTCGTGCTTCACTTCATTTGCTGAAACGATCGAACGGGTAAGGCAGACTGCCGCTTGATCTGAAGAGAGCCGCGGCTGAGTGCTGCATCCTGGAGGATTGAATCCTTCAAAACTATATTCCCTTCAACATCGCAGCGAGGAGACGCATACCACATTCAGAACCCGCTTTCGTTGTCATCGTCGAATTTCGAAGCAGCACCATCGCAACTTGTCCGTTTTCCTGATCAAGCCGGGCCTGTCAGCAGCTCTGCCATACCCAGGCGTGATATTTGCGTCGCACAGCTAACAAGTCCAGATAAGTCTTCGTACGACCAGCGGGCCTTGCGGTGCAGAATCGCGTGTCAACTATCAGCACCAATCATGATACCTCGATAGATCTAAAGTTGCCCGCGCTCCGGCCCTGCATTCGATTGCAGCATCGACTGGGGTGTAGAGCTTCTTATCAGCTTGTTAGGTATCATAGTTGGGACTGCCGTAGTGAGCCACGCTTCAACATGTCTATGTACATATCTACCCCGGTCTCGCCCCCTCTGCTCTTGCATTATTATTCCGTGCGTCCTGTCGACTCACGCAGCCACCGGAAGCATGGCAGAACAGACCAAGAGGAGCGCATCGCATGTGGTCAACGAGGAGGAGCTTCATGTCACTAGTGTGTTTCAGCAGACACATGAGCACGCCGTAATCGATGAAAATGCGACACTCGATGATCAGACATTGGGAGCGCTTGGATATAAGTAAGCCGAGACAGTGCGACATCAAATATCGAAAGACTATGCTGACTTCGCATCAAGGCAAGAATTCAAGAGGTCTGCTCTTCTGTTCCATGCAGTAGAAATTGCATATATACTAAAGTCCGATTGATTTGAAACAGGGACTTTTCCATCCTCCAATCCTTCTCCGTGTCCTTCTCGATCTTAGGTCTTCTTCCTAGCATTGCATCGACATTGCCGTATGCTTTGGGATATTCTGGAACTGGAGGGACAGTCTGGGGATGGCTTATTGCAGCCTCCATGATTCAAGCCACGGCATTCAGCATGGCAGAGCTATGTTCCGCGATGCCAACGGCCGGAGGATTATACTACTCTGCCGCGGTGCTGGCGCCCGATGGCTGGGGACCTATTGCCAGTTGGTTCATCGGTTGGTCGAATTTCTGCGGATTCGTGACAGGCCCATGTTCACTTAACTATGCCTTGGGTGGGTACTTTATGGATGATAAGATGCCTATGCGAAGAACGCTAATGTAGTACGACAGCTGCCATGATCGTCACCTGCGTGCAGATCACAAATCCCGACTACGTACCCAAGAACTGGCACATTTACCTCATCTTCCTGGCACTCTTGCTGATTACTGGTGTCCTGTGCATGCAGAGCACCAAATTCATCGGACATGTCAACGTAGTAGGCACGGTCTGGAACGTTTTCCTGGTCCTGATCTTCATCATTTGGTTCCCAGTGGGCTCGATCAATACGCCAAAGACGAATAATACCCATGCGGTGTGGACGGAATTCGAGAATGGAACAGAGTGGCCAATCGGATGGGCAACTATCATGGGCTTCTTGACGACAATTTGGACCCTATCAGGTGAGAGATGAACGCGGACCCCTGACTTCCAACTACTGACAATTTCGTGTAAGGCTACGATGCTCCCTTCCACTTGGCAGAAGAATGCTCGAATGCGAACATTGCATCTCCAAGAGCTATTGTCCTGACAGCTCAGACGGGTCTATACATGGGCTGGGCAATCATGCTTTATGATTGCGTACACGGTGAAAGATATCCAAGAGGTTGTAGCAGGACAGTACAGCCAGCCCTTCGGCTCACTGTGTCTCCAAGTCCTGGGCAAAAGGGCTGGCTTGGCAATGTTCGGTTTGAATATCGTCGGCCAATTCTTCTGCGGCCAAGGCTGCACGATTGCCGCGTCCCGAGTCGTGTTCGCATATTCTCGTGACGGCGCCATCGTAGGCTCTAGATGGTGGAGGCAGGTGAACAGCCGCACTAAGACTCCCGTGTACGCCACCTGGGGCGTCCTGACAGTCGCAGCATTGCTTGGCCTGTTGGTCTTCGCCGGACCAATCGCCATCGGAGCAGTCTTCAGCATTGGTGCCATCGGCCAGTACACCGCCTTCACTTTCCCAGTCTTCCTAAAGCTGTTCTTTGCCAAAGACAAATTCCGACCAGGTACGGGAAGCAGACATGGGATGTCATGAATGTGTCCGCTAACGAAACTCAGGTCCGTGGAATCTTGGTAAACTCTCGAAGCCAGTCAATGCTGTCGCTTGCGCCTGGTGGCTCATCATAGTTCCTGCTCTTTGCTTCCCTGCCTACACGGGCAGTGGCTTGAACGCGCAGACCATGAATTGGACTATTGTTGTGTATGGTGGAGCAATGACTCTCGCTATGAGCCATTACTTCATCAGCGGCAGGAAGTGGTTCAAGGGACCTAGGATCAATATTGAGCATTTGAACCAGGTCGAAACTCCGGGCTTGAATGTATCAGAATCGCAGACCTCTGATGATATGGCAGCTGTGCCTGCAAAGCGAGAGTAGCATTGAGATACACCTGAACAACGGCAGAAAGCACAACGTCTTTTCCAGGACCAAATTTTTAAAAGCCATTTTGATGCTGTTAAGGATTAGTGGTCACTCACTTTCGTACTCGCTTTTTTCTCCACACTCACATGAGGCCCGAGGAAACGATTAGTAGCATATTGACCCTAGCCACTATATGAGACGGAAAAAACCAGGTTATCTTGTCCATCACAGTCCGTGTTGATTGATCACATCGCTAAAACAACAAAACGCCCTCCCTTCAAGCAAATGTCTACGTCACGTCCGCATTTCCTTTCATTAGACCCAACGGAAAAGTACCTAGCCACTGGCCACCGACATCCCAGGCGAGAACGAAGCGGTAATCACTAAAGCTCAAAATCAAGACCTCAACGTACCATTTCTACCAGGAAACTGACCACGTTGTACATTATGCATTGCCATGCAGACCACTGGCTCGGCATCGGATATCTCAAGAGCGACTAGAAGCACCATCGAAAACATGAAAGCACAAATCAAGTCAAATGTGTTCCAAGCTGTTTGAAGACAGCGTTTCTCGGACCAGATTGATGAGGACTTTGTTTTAGCTGAATCACTTTTAGCTTATGGCGAGTTCCGATGGAAAGGGCTTGCCCTCGAGGTTGTCGAACTTGGCCATAGCGATACATGACTGTGTCACACCAATTCCCTCGTATCGATTAGGTTTCCTTTCGTGGTCGTCAGATCCAGAAGAACGATGTCAGGAATATTGCCAAAATTCAACATCTCCACATACCTCTTCAAGATTCCAACATTCCAGCAGACTGAACGATATCATATTCTCGCTCTGGGTCGCCACCTAGCATACGGATGATCGCGCGTGGAAGGAACCAGATGATCCACGTCAGAAGTGTTAACCAACCCAGGATGGACCTCAGACAAGTTCCTGATACCAAGTAACTTCATAGCACTCTCCATCTCGTCCCTCAGAATCTCCACAAGGTGTTCAGCCCCTTCACTGCCATAGCCCAAAGCGAAGAGGAAAGGTCTGCCCATGCCGACAGCTTTGGCGCCTAGGCACAGCGCTTTAAGAATATCTCCACCGCGGCGGAAACCTCCGTCGACGTAGATTTCCATTTGATCGAAGATCTCGGGACATTGCTTGTGGAGCTCCAAGAGGACGAGGATGGAGGGTGGACTGAAGTCCAAATTCCTGCCACCGTGATTTGACACCAAAATGCCGTCTACGCGCATGTTCATCGCCATCTTGGCATCGGCAGCTGTCATTATGCCCTTCAGGACAATCGGTAGGTCTGTCAGACTTCTGATCCAATCGATGTCCGGCCACACGAGTGCCTGATCGATATATGCTCCGACAGTTTTGGTCAAGCCGCCTCCTCGCTTACCACTTCGTTCGCCCGTAATAGGATTGATGGCAAACTCGTCAACTCGAAGGCGCTCGTCCGATTCTCGTTTCCCTCTGCCTGCTGCATCGACCGTCACAAATATCGCTCGCATTCCGAGCGCCTGGGCATTCTTAATCACATCCTCGGAAATTTTCCGATCTTTGTTCACGTAAAGTTGGAACATGAATGGATGATTGGGAGCTTGTTCGATAATCTCTTTCGCGGGATAAGAAGCATTGCTCGAGATCTACGGAATATCAGCATACGATGGCCATTGGGTCCAGAGAAATACGCACGATTTCCAGAATCCCGCTGGATTCAGCAGCTCGAGCCAGCGCTTTCTCGCCTTCAGGATTTATCATCTTGGCCAAGCCAGACGGACATATGAAGAGCGGGACTTTGACGGGTATGCCTAGAATACTGCTTGATGTGTCGACGTCTGCAACATTCCGCATGACTCTGGGACGAAACCATATACGCTGGAGCATTTCACGATTCTTGTCCCGAGTCCAGCAGTCGGTGGCGGCTGTAGAGTAGAATGCATGCGTTTTGGCTGACGATGTCTGCAACGATGCTTCCTCAAAGTCGTTGCTACACTTATACATGAGCATTGAAACAACTCGATGCTCGCTTAGAATTTACATACGCATTGATTATGGCGTGAAGCGGTGTCTTGACCTTATCCGACGCTGCCTGTGTCGGATTCTGCGGGAGAGGCTCACCAGCCCATTCCGAAGTGATGGTCGAGCGGTCGAGGTTTCCTTTGAATAAATCTGGAGACAAGCTATTCTTGACGACAAATGATGAATGTATCTCTGAATATGCCTTACTGGCATCTCTGCCGGCATACCGAAGAATGACTAGGGGTTTCTCAGCAAAACTGCACATGCTTCATGGCAAGACTAGCTTGACTTACGGGAAGGTCCACCAGGATGTTCGCTGCTGAATTGAGTACAATCCCATATCTGGTCGTCGATCACAAGCCAACAATCTTCAGGAGTGTTGTGTTTGGCAATTTCTTGAGTTGAAATCAGTCTTGACTCCTCCATGTCTACGATGTAGGAATTCCTGTATGCACTGGTAAGCAGTCCCAATCAATAACCAAGTTCTTGTGATATGGACGAGTGAGAAGCAAGGAATTAATGGATGATTGATATATCCTCCGCTATCGGACTTCGGCAGGGGAGATGATCGCTCGGCATACATAGCCTTCCCGGTACGCACAGAATGCATGGGCTATCATCGGATGCAGACGAAGGAGCAAGAGATGGATTGTAACATCTCCGCCCATACATTGAGCTTCGCGTTCATGTTTAACTAATCATCATACAATCTCAAAGTCCCCACTAACACCTTCAAAGGCCGTGATCCCTCCACCCAATGACTTTGCATCACCATAATATCGTAATCTGTACGTGCCTCGTAGCTCATCATCGTTCCTAACCAGAAGCTCAGTATGCACATCTTCATTCCCAGCCTCACCATCTCCCTTCCAAGCCTCATTCTCCCACTTCGTCTCCCAAGAAATCTTGACCTCACTCGTTCCTAACGCCGTGCTAGTCCTCTTCCACTCATAAACCAAACTCCAATCCTCATCATTTCTGACTTGCTCCCAGACTGCAGTGTCGAGCTTCAATTTCTCGACAGCAGCAAAAGTCTGCTCGAGTCGGAAATTATTGCGAGGGTTTGCGCCCACAAAGATTGCTGATATGGTATCGCCTGGTCTATAAGTTTTCTCCACGTCTCTGGTTACCTGGCCGAAATCTTTGAAGAGGCCGGCGCGATCGACGATTACTGGCGTGATGAAGTTCAAGCTCTTTTCGACGAAGATTGGTGGTTTTGGGCCGTGAGTTTGGTTGAGATGCGGTAGGCTACTAGCCGATGCTGCAAGCTGTGGTAGGTAAGTGAGACTTAAATTGATGTAAGCGTCAAGGGTCCATGGTCCGTATAATGTCGATGCACCCTCGTAACGTTGGACGCTGTATTCTTCTGGAGTTGTGATATAGTGCGTGTAAGTGTTGGCAGGTCCGCCTAGGACGACTATTGGTTCAGACTTCTGATCGTCGAGCTCGTTCTCCTGTACAGACGTGTGCAAGGCTTCTCGCCAACGTCGACCCGCCATTGTGGTCGCCTCACCCGGTGAGACAATAATGTAGAACTGACCGACACGCAAGAGCTGTATGTCGACAATATTCGGTGTCCAGTCATATGGGCGGGAGCTTTCGCCAACATCAAGTAAGATAGGCTTCTCCCGATGGCATGCTTTTTGCGTATCATTTGGCGAATGGATGAAGTTTCTGACCGCGTTCCAAAGAGGATTTGCGTGCGGCTCGTTCGGCTGGCCTTGCTTGAAATCGAACGCTCCAGGACCGTCTGATGTGCCAGCTGCGAATGAGTATCCAAGAGCAGCCGGGCAAGTGTTGACTTCGGTGCCATTTGGCAATGTGAAGTGATAGTTGCTGAGATCAGCATACTGATGTATGCTGCGAACCACTTGACCACGGACAGGGCTGAAAGCTGACTTGTCGTCAAACAAGCGACGGGCACCTTGGAATTGTCGAGTACCAATCTCGTAGCTTGATGCTGTACCGTGATCGTCTCGTCCGAAGTAGGGTCCTCGTCCGTGACATGGTTGTGTTACGTTGCCGCAAAGGCTAGTCTCGAAGTCGCAAAGCTCTCCAGCTTGAGGGCCAGATTCACAGTAAGCTCCGAGCACATTCGGAGATGTGTCACCCACATTGGCTTGACTGAAGCCAGCGACGAAAGATTTGTCACCAACAGATTTCTCAAAGAGCATTGCAGCAACGCCTTTGTTGTCGCCAGTAACCAAAGTATTATTCCCGAGCATGCTTGTCCCATGCACCGCGAACCACGTCAAGATGCCGACATCCTTTTCTCCAGACTTCGTAACTTGACTGAAACGCAGGGCAGTCATGGTTTTGTCGACATCGTGTCCGTATCGCTGTCTCTCCAGCTCGGGATTCTGGAGGTAGGCCCAAGGACTCCTATTAACATTCGCATCCAGTACGTTGATGGTGCCAACACTCAAATGACCTATAGCAAGCGACTCGTGCGCTTGTTTGATGGACGCGACGGCGCCTTGCACAATCGCGTCATAGGAAGGTTTGTTGAAGCCTTTACTCGTGATCTGAGGCAACAAGTAGTTCAGCCAAGCTCCAGGCCCGCTATGAGAATGAGTACCAGTCACTGCGACATTTTGCTGTCCATACAGGGCATAATCGCCACCTAAGTCCTTCATGGCGTCCAATATGCCATGTCGAACAGCAGTGTCGCCAGACTGCGTGTCCAGCACCAGATATACAAAACGATCTTTTGCCTCATGAGGATGGCCGATGATGAAAGCCCGTGAGTAGAGACGCTGTCTCAAGCCACTTCCAAGTTGAGCTGGGTCTGCGTATCCCATGAAATTGATCTCGGCCACTGGCCCAGTGATATCCGACTTTCCAACGCCAACGAGATACTCATCGCCATAATCCGAGGCCGGCTCCTGGCTGGCATGGATGCTGAATCGAGTTCGTTCTGCCCAAAGGTCCAAAACAGAGGGACCTAGTCTGTGCAGGAGGTTCAAGGTCGAAAGAACAAGAAAGACCAAAAGCGCAGCAATGAGCACGGGAAGTGGTGAGCGGGCCATGTTGGTCAGCGAGTCATGGTTCTGCAGTGGTGTCCAGCAACGACTACAATATGCTCAAGATGTTGTAGAGGAGAAGGATATTATATCGATCGTGAATGCGAATCTGAATCTTCTTATGTCTTCACCGACACCTGCCACCTTCACTCATGTTTCAGGCTTGGAGGTGTTTGTCTGGGATGAAGAGATGGTGAAGAAGTTGGGATGTCGCCGTCGAGAAGGGTCGTCGTCATGGCGCCGCCTCACTTTTCGTACCGCACCTTCTTTGGCCGACTCTTCGCCGCCAAAACTTCACGCCCAAGTAGAACTGCTCTGGAACCACGAAAGACACGTCACCAAACTTCACCGCAATGCCTCTGATCACGAGCGCGCCGGACGCGCTACCATACATCGATGCGCCAGTGTCAGATCACCAGCTAGCAGCAGCAAATGCCTTGATCCAAGCCGACATTGATGCCGCGCAAGCGACGACCATACACCCGTCAATCCCAGCATTGAAGCACTCGAAATTCTCCGACTTGATCGAAGCCGAGCATGCGCGCATAGCCTCAGCTCAAGGAAAGCAGAGTAGCGGCCTAGATCTGAGCAGGTACGAGCTCCAAGATGCGCCGGAAAAAGGCGACTTGGTGGCATGGAAAACGACGTTGAACAAGGCCTACGCGAGCGCAGAGTACTTGCGAGGCAGAGAGATTAATCTGAGCTTGCTGGAGACGTATGGGAAGAATGCTTGGTTGATTGGCAACAGTCAGCTGGAGGAGACGTTGAGAGCACTGGAAAAAGAGCTGGAGGCTGCTAAGATTGAGCAGGAATTGGTCGAGCAGACGAGGCGCGTGGTGCAGGGCAATGCTGCGGGAGAAATGCAAGGGCTTGAAGAGGGTTGGAGGACTGGTGTTGGCAGGATGATTGAGGCTCAAGCGGCTGCAGAGAGGCTGCGACAAGAGATTCTGAGAAGGAAGAGGGAGGGTGCTGTATGAAGACGATAAGTGCGCAAGCCACTTTCACGGGCATGATGCAAAAGACTTTTAAGCGGGCGCCTGGATTCTCTAGGGATTTGACGAGCAGATGCTGTGTCTGCGCTCTTCTGGCTGTGCAATGGCATTAAAAAGCAGACGCAGCGAACAAAACGGCAAAAGGCTCCGAATGCAGCACGCCGCATACAAATGACGCCTCATTGGCAGACAGGGCTCGAGACATGACAAGACCTGGTCCAACGCAGGGAAACCAAGCTGTACAGCACAAGTGTGAACATCACAGCGAGCGAGCTGGTGATCTGACGAGTCTAGAGCATGGCCAGTGACACTACGATGAGATGTCATGCCTAGCATGAATCAACCTCTCGCCCAAGAATATCACGCACCTCCTGGTATCAACTGCAGCAATACGCAGCAATGAATGGGCCCTAGTCAACGTGTATTACCAGATCAAACCCATTGGAACATGCACATTCTGCATATGCAGTTTAGTATCGTAACAATATCTTCCGATACAAAAGGCATGGCTCCCTACGGTCTCCTGTAGAACTATCAGCCTTTTGGAAAGAATCAAAGAGGCACGCGGTCAGTGAAATCGATACGAGTCCTGATTGCTCTACCCTCGAGATCATCCAATATTTGCTGTTTGCTAAAAAAGCTCCCATGAGCAACTTTTCGTTTGATAGCAATGCCAACACATCGCGCTCGAGAACGTGAGCATAGCAGTCGAGGCCATCATGAGGAGACATCATACCCACCTTACGCTCTACAGTATCTATATATTGATTCATTCTTTACTGCTCCCATTGCAGCAAGCTTGATAACAGCAGCACTAGATCCAAATTGCAAAGCATGACACCACCAAGAGCCATTCCCTCCTGGCTCGACGACCTCCCATCGTGGATCCAATACGGTCGAGATTCATACAACACAAACGAAGATGACAGCTCTAGGATCTCATCCATGGTTTCCGCCAGCACCCGGACGAAAAGAAAGTCAAGAGCACAAGCTATGAGGAAACTAGAAGGCAGAAAGTTCTCGGAAACAACAACGGCGGTCTCGACTACAAGGTCTTCCCGCGAAGAAGAGTCCGAGAGCGAAGACGAAGATCCTTGGACAGATCCATGGCAATGGCAAAGGCCGCCTCGTGCACGAAAGAGCTCTTCTGTGTATTCGGATGTGCGGGAATTGCCAAAAGTGCAGGAATATTTTGATGAGCAGATCCAGAATCCCTTCGGGGAAGCAGATGAAGCGCCCGTTTCGGAAGCTAGGACGTTCAAGTCTCCTGACCAGATCAGGAACCCGTTCGCCGAAGAAGACCAGGCATGGACGAAGCAGCTGAAGTCTCCTGACCATGTCAAAAATCCGGCCACCGACGAAGACCACAGTAGCTCGGAGGAGGAGGTCATGTCGGCAGAAGCGAAGAAGCACGATCTAGAGCTCCAGGTCAGAAATGCTTTGAGACAGAGTCACGTTACCGAGCTCACTCATCCTCCCAAAGCATACTCTGTGCTATCAAGATTCTCGCTCACGCCTTCGGACTCGCCGTATCGGCTTTCATGGCTGCACTCGGGCCCTGCTCAGGAAGACGAGGAGTGTGATAAGGTGCAACGCAGCTGGCGTGGCGCTGGCAGGTCTTATGATCCGGAAAGCTGGAAAGGTCTTGATGAAGATGTCAAAGTCCTGGGTTGGAATGGGACTCGCAGCATAATCATGGATCCGTCCAAAGGTCTCTGTCAATCTTCCGTCGACTCCAAGCCGAGTTTATGCTCTGAGCAATTAGGATCCGGGAGGCGAGTGGAGAAGGGCAGCGTTCCCAGAGATGCATCGATACAGCTTCAATGGCTACATGTCATTTCGGCCTTCTTTGTGTTCTTCAATACCTGGGGTCTGGTCTGCGCGTTTGGGGCATTCAAGTCGTACTACGGCCAAGTACTCCTCCCGAACACCAGTCAATCATCGCTTAGCTGGATTGGAAGCACACAGCTTGCGATGCTCTTCTTTGCCCTGGTGCCTGCCGGACAACTGGTAGCGAGAGGATACTTTCGAATCATCTTTCTAGCTGGGACCACATTCCTCGTGACAGGGATATTCAGCGCGAGTTGGTGCAGCTCCTTGGCTACTGTTTGGTTGACTCAAGGACTGATCGCCGGCGTTGGGATAGGTCTGGTTTTCGGTTCAGCTTCTGCTCTTGCGATGCAGCAGTATGGGGAAATTGCTACCAGGCTACGATTGTCGGTCCTTGGTGCTCCTACAGGCGGCCTGTGCCATGTTCTCCTTGCACATAAGCTGATGGCAAGTTATGGTCCAAGGACGGCAATGCTGGTTGTGGCGATGGTAATATCGCTTACCATGGTGTTGCCATTGGTGGTCCTTTTGAAAGTCAAGTGGCCTCTGAGGAAGTCGGCTGGCGGAGCTGGCAACCAAAAATACAGTGGAAATGCGAAGCGGCAGCACAGACTTAGTTCTACGCCGCATCTTGCTCTCGTGGTCAGCGGGCTGTTCTTCGCATCACTTGGAGCATACTTCGGTCTCTTTTACCTGGATTCGGGCGGCCTGCTTCCCTTGCAAGCAAGCATGTCGCCAAAGCTCCTGATCGCGGCGCTGGTGGCAAGCATACCTGGCTGCGTGTTGCTTGCGGTTCTTGGACGACGAGCTACATGTCTGCCATGTCTTCCAGCAGTGGCTATGCTCAATAGCTGCGTAATGTGGCTCTGGCTAGGCTTAAGACATGATGTTGATACGTCTATGGTGGTCGCTTGCCTGTACGGTCTGCTGGGCCCAGGCATTCCAATGCTGTGCATTCCAGCGGTGTACAGCTTGTGCGTCGAGCCTGCTACAGAGGTGGACAGAGAGCTGCTGAAGGCGAGGTCAAGCGACGTAGCATGGGCGTTCAGACCTCACGGACGCAGAGCTTGCGTCTTGTTTTGCTGCGTGGCAGTTGCATGTCTTGGGGGAAGTGCAGCATGCGGCGCTCTGGTGGACAAGGAAAAGCATGCTTACCTTGCTGCGCAGGCATTTGCAGGAAGTGCGTTGTTGGCTGGTGGTATCTTGCTGCTTGGCGCTTCGATGCTGTATCGATATGGATCACGTGACTCTGGATGATGCATCATAGACTTGGGCAGAGAATCTGAAATTAGAAGATGGATCTTATTGGAGTGCGAGTGGCTATCGAATAAATGAAGTGCGGTCCGTCTGTTGTAAGCAAAGCTATTCGCTGCAACCCATGTCAGACGGGGATGCATCATCATTGCATGGGCCATAAGTTACGGTATCATGTCCAGCAGATCGTCCTCTGTACGCAGGAAGTATCATAGTGCAGGATCCCGTTTGGGAGTGCATAGCCGCATACTGTAGCAAGAGCCCTACACTTCGTCCAAGTTGTATGATGTGTGTGCATGAGCTGTCTTACTTAGTTCTACCCTGCTTACTTAGCAGCAAATCACCGAAGCAGGCTCTCCTAGAACTAACGTCCACTAAGCTTTCCAGGTTGTGAGGCGAGGCACATGTCGACCGCCAGTTCTCGCGCCTCATACATACTCCTGCATAGTTCTTCACTGCCTCTTCACTTGATGCCTTTCCGGACTTGGCGCCTGGCCACCGGGTAATATGATGAAGGACGCCGGCGGCAGCACGACCTCGCCGAATGGCCAGCATGCATCGAACAACCCCCATAGCCTGGCGCTCGCGTGTCGTGAATGCCAAAGAAAAAAGATAAAGTGCGATAGGAAGTATCCGTGCACTCAATGTTCACGAGCCAACCTTCCGTGTCAAATCTCCACGAGAAAGCCCCGAGCAAAGATCGCCAAAACAGTCGACGCAGAACTGCGGAAGCGAATCGCGAAACTCGAAAAGCTCGTCGAGAGCTTTCAGGATGAAGATGGAAAGCTTCCTAGTGCTGAAGATCTCAAGGCCATCAATCAACTGAGCGCCAAGCACGAGAATCTATGCGCCAGTCACACGCCACCCTCCACCAATGCCGTCGTGAATTTAGATCGTGGCAGTCCCTCAAGTCCCATAGACGCCATCTCCCCAGCCACAAGCAAATATGTCGCTGGCTCGTTCTGGTCTTCACTAACCTCCGAGGTCAAGGCTCTGGCTGATGCATTTGAGGAGGATGCACCGAACAGTGCAGCGGACACGACACCGGAGACTACACCTCCTGGACCCTACGCACTTGACGGCTCCAACAGCACTGCACAGTATGAGCTCATCTTCTGCCCTCCTGGCGCGCTCTACATCATGCCCGGTGCAATGATCGAACCAGAGCCCGCTGTTGCCCTGGATCTGCTCAATTCCTATCTAAATTACGTGGAGCCAATATACAAGCTCCTACACGTACCAACCTTAAAGGCGTTCATGGCGGATGGAAAGCCTTATATGAATCGCCCGGCAGATGCGCCATGCAACAAAGCCTTGAAAGCTGCCATATATTTTGCCGCCGCCAATTCTTATACCGAGGAGGAGTGCGAGTCAAAGTTTGGGAAATCAAAAGACCTGGTTGTACTCCAGTACAGACGAAATCTTGGCATCGCGCTTTATCAAGCAGACCCACTGAATACGACTGAGGTGGCGACCATCCAGGCGTGTGCTTTGTATATCGTAAGTCCCACCTTTCCGAGACCAAAGGGCTTGGCCCGTTCTAACACGTAGCAATTTAGGCATCAGCTAGAATAACAGATTCAAGCCGACGGGCTTGGTCACTAATCGGAGTGCTTGTACGCGTTGGGCGCGCTATCAACATACACCGAGAACTGCAAGGCGAATCAATTTACATGGCTGAAATGAAACGCAGGCTGTGAGTAAGCCCTTGTGGATAAGGCATGACTCCGAACGAACGTGTAAGACTGAGCGAGCGATGTCAGAAATGGCAGCTCTACCTCAGCACGGTGTCTCGAAGTGCCTTTCGTTTGATCCATCACTGACCTTGTACCCATTGCTTTCAGGTGGTACTTTATCGTGTTCCTGGATTCCTATGCCTCAATAGATCGTGGCTCCGAGCCAGCCATTCATCCGGACACCTACAATCGTCGGCTGCCGACCAATTGCAACGACGAAGACTTTGGAGAAAGTAGTACCACGATTACCCCTCGACCTAATGAGATCGCCGATATGACTGTGTCCCTCATAGCAATGGAAGCTTCCGACTTGACCCTACGACTTGCCATTCCGGAAGACATGCCATCTGGGCAGCCCTGGCAGAAAAGGCTTGAGATCGCCTATGCCTTCCAGAAGAGGATGCACGAGCAATATATCAAGCATTGCAACATGGACATTCACCTGCATCGAATCGCAGCCGGTATTGGTGCGGCGGCTTGTCATTCGCTTATACTGCGCGCTGTTAGACCTATGCAGCTAAGTCCGAATCACAGTGCTCCGAGAGTCGATTCGCCTTGGGTCATGGAGCTGGCTCTCAACATTCTCCGACATTGCCACGAACTTCACAATGGGATATCCGGTCGCTGGAGACGAATGCCTTGGGTGCCTTGGCACGGCATGGCAGTTGCATTGGCCGGGTTGTGCTCAATACGCGATACTCCACTGGCCAACGAAACTTGGGAACTTGTTGAAAAGACTATGGCTATATATGCCCCATCAGTAGCGGACACCAAAGATGGTATGCTTTGGAAGCCACTGGAGAAGCTAAGAGCGAAAGCCGAGGCATTCAGAGACGAACCACGGCACAACTCAACAAGTAAACCGCCCACCACAGTAGAGCACCCTGCGGTGGCACAGCCAGTACCCAAAGTGAATATGTGGAATGGCGTGGACCAATTCGGCAACATGCCAATACCTGATCCGTCCTTGAATTCCGCAACAGCGCCGTTCCCGAACGATATGACCTTGGATCCTCTCACAGCACCGATATCAGCTTCTGTCTTTGACTTCCCTTCAGATATGGCTGCGACTCTTCCTACCGATAACAGTTGGCTAGATTGGGAGGGTATCTTGCAGGACATGCAAGATGTCCGCACAGATTCAGTGGGGTGGATGTAGAGATATTTGGGGGAAACTTGTACAGATATGACTGACATATATGATACCCAACTCTTGTGACTGTTTGGAAGTGAACTTGACTGAGCGCAGATATGAGAAGTTCGAAATACGAAGGATTCGCATGCGCCACCACCGCCATGAGCTGTGGCTGATGCATCTCCGGGCCACACCACTTCAAAGTTCAATTATGGTATGGCCAGAGCAAAAACACAACTACTTGCCATGAGTCGTACATGAGGTATTCCGTGGTGGCTCAGTGAGCGTCCCCCATTCTCTTCCACCATCTAACCTTCCTTGTTCATTTCTCTACTTCCCAGCACGCAACATGACTTCCGACGAGAATGTCGAGACGCTGGAAAAGTTCGATGGCCTTGAGCTGCCAGCCGCAGCCGACATGCACGTACATTTGCGCGAAGGTGATATGACTGACCTCGTTGTGTATGTATGCACCTCGACCTTGTGATTGTTCTCACGAAGCTGACAAGTCATAGCCCGACCATTCGCCAAGGTGGTGTCAATACAGTTTTCGTCATGGTAAGGGAGCGACGGCATGATCGAAACCGTCTGCTCGCATCTAACAGCCACAGCCCAACCTAGTGCCTCCAATTACCACAGTCAATCATGCCTTACAGTACCAGAGACATCTGCAGAAGCTGGAGCCAAACGTACGTTTTCTAATGTCTCTGTATCTCCACCCCAACATTAAGCCAGAGACCATTGTCGAGGCCAAGAAGGCCGGAATCACCGGAGTCAAGTCGTATCCACATGGAGTCACCACGAACTCAAGCCATGGCGTCATGTCGTATGAAGAATTCTATCCGGTCTTCGAAGAAATGGAGCGCCAAGACATGGTCTTGAACTTGCACGGAGAGCTTCCCCCATCAGCCGGCGCCGACATCACAGTGCTCAATGCCGAAGAAGCATTCCTACCAACGCTTCTCGACCTTCACAAGCGCTTTCCAAGACTTCGCATCATCCTTGAGCACTGCACGACAGCAGCGGCTGTACGCACAGTGAAGTCGTGCGGCGATACAGTCGCAGCTACATTGACTGCACATCATCTCTGGATCACCGTTGACGACTGGGCTGGAGACCCACACTGCTTCTGCAAGCCAGTAGCCAAGAACCCTTCAGATCGACGAGCCCTTCTCGAAGCTGCGATCAGCGGCAACCCGAAGTTCTTCTTCGGAAGTGATTCCGCTCCACACCCAGCAAAGTCGAAGCGCACTGACAAGATTGCCGCTGGTGTATTCACACAGCCTCATGTCGTGGGACTCGTCGTGAATGCGCTGGAAGTGGGTGTGGAGAAGGGCTTGATCAAGCAGTCGGATGTCAGTGCCGAGAAGCTGGAAGGCTTCCTTTGCAGCTTCGGTCGCGACTTCTACAAGATCAAAGACGAGAAGAGTGAGAGGATTGTGCTTGGCAGAGCGAAGGCGTCTATCGCCGAGAATTTGGTGACGGAAGATGGCTCCCTCGAGGTCATTCCGTTCCGGAGAGGCAAGATGACTTGGGAGACTTCGTGGAAGTGAGAGTGGGAATGGTTGGTCAGCGCAAGTAGCGATTGAACATGCGAAGCAAGATTTCCGTCCAGGATTGGCATTATGGCCTATGCGAGTTGGCACCAATTATTTGAATCTTGAAGGGGATTTGCATTGGTGGGTGTGATGAAGTCACGATGCACTGGCAGGTCATACCGGACGGCCTTGGGATGTGTTAATGCACATGGATTGAGAAAGCCGCAACCAAGAAAGTTGCTCTTAGAAGTCCTCCAAGCAGAAAACGACACTACCGATCAGAGCGATAATTCGTCCAGCAATTTGTCTCAAGTGATAAAAATTGTACAGTTTGCGAAGTAGATATATCATCAGGCCGTAGTCGCATGCAGCACGACATATATAAATCTCAAACCCCTGCATGATGCATCATCTGTATCATAGATTTCCTTCCTTCCAGCGCACCTCAAACTTCTCGAGGCGTGAGCGCGACCTTGGCGCCATGGAGATTGACACACGTCAGCGTCAAGAACTCAGTCCAAGGATTCGGGTCTCTGCTTTCGATGCCGCGAAATGCCTGACACAGGCGTACAGTGCAGTAACTAGCTTCCGTCAAAGCGAATTGCTGGCCTAAAAAAAAATCACACACCAATGATGTTAGTAACTTTGCCGGGAATTTGGAGATTATATTCGCATGCCGCCCACACTTACCTAGACAGATCCTCGCGCCGCCGTTGAATGGAAGATACTCCCATGCTGGTCTGAGACCTTTCTTTCCCGTGACGGGATCGTCGAGCCATCTTTCCGGCTTGAACTCCTCGGCATCTTCTCCGTAGAAGTCCTTTCTTCTGTGCATAGCCCATACACTCCAGGCCATAAGCGAGTCCTTCTTGATGAAAATCGGAGCTCGACCATCCGGTCCGCCTCCCAGTGGTAGCGTGGTGTCTTCCGTTGCTTCTCGGCTGTTTAGAGGCACGACAGGATACAGTCGGAGCGATTCGTTGAGCAAAGCTTTGAGGTATTTCAAGTCTTTGAGCTGTTCAAACGACGGTCTAGCATCGTCAAGCTGCTGGATTTCGGCTTGTAGCCTTTCCCAGATATCTGGTCGGTTGGAAAGAGTGTGCCAGACGTTTGTCAGGAGCGAAGCAGTGGTGTCGCGGCCAGCGAGGAGGATGTTCAGGGCCTCGCTGCGAATGCGAATGGGATCGGTGGTCTGCTTCACTAGCTCGTCGATGAAGACATATCGACCGTTCTTGTCGCCAATCGTCTTCTCGGCTAGAATTTGCTCACGTCGTGCGAGACCTTTCTGGACGTAGTAATCGACGAAGTCATGCACGAACTTCGTATCTTTCTCGAAGCGCTTGTTCGCAGGGAAAAGCTTCGCTAAGGGCCCCCACCTGAAAGCAATGGGCACAAGTGTCAGCAACAGTCCACATAGAAGGTGCTCCGAGATACCGCGCCAAGACAGTAACACCGCTGGCTCACTCTTACACGTTCGCTCGGAGGCCTGTCATATACACAAGGGCATACTCACCTGGCTAAGTTGGCAATGAAATCTTGGCCGTGGGTGAATGCATCGGCGAAGCCATCTGTGGTAGTGCTCGCAAGGGAGCCTGTAGATTCTCCAAACAGGAACTCAGTAGCTGAGTCGATGGTCAAGCGGAAGAACAGCTCAGACAGGTCCACGGTCTGGTTCCGCGGGATTACCGATATGAGCTGCGAGACGTGTTTCTCCAACGTATCGACGTCTGCCACTTGAGCACGCACAAAATTCGGTCGCAGCATGTCTCGAGAATGCTGCCATGCTGAGCCGTCCGTAGTAAAGATGCCATCTCCAAGCAAGGGTCGAAAGCCGTACTTGCGCCTTCGTCCGAGGCTCCATTTGGTATGCTCTTTGGCTTGAATGACTTTGAGGTTCTCTGGCTCGGTTGTGATGTGCATGTGTTGACCGAGCAGCACGAGTTGATATGTGTTGGAGTTGGTCTCAGCAAATCTTCGGTGACCGACTTCCAGGATTCTATGCTGCTTGAGAGCTTGCATGTTTTTTCGAAATAGACAAAAGCCTGTGATCTTGTCCCATTGCGGATACCAAGGCGCTTCCATCACTCCCTTCTCTCGCTTCAAAGCCCGTCGCTTCGCCCATAGCGTGATTGAGGCGATGGCTTGATATGCGATGTAGAGCACCGCCAGCCCCAAGGCGGCTCTAGTTGTGTGGTTCAAGTGTGACATTTCCATGGTTGCCACTGTCGTTGTTAGCAACGGAGAACAGAATGAGGTGGTCGACGAGCGGATGGCATGTGCGATAAAGAGTGGTCAAGATTCAGGAACAATGGCAATATAGTTACTTTCATCATCATCAGCAATGGACGTCTCGGCGGTACACATGCAACACGCGGTCCAGGCATGTGAGCAAGGAAGCACCATGAATGATGACGGGTGGGCGGATTCAGCCGGGAACGAAGGCGATTAAGCCACTCGGAGGAAAGCCATTTGATGCTGGCTTTCTTCTCTATAAAGGCTGCTTGCTTCCCAAGTTCCCACACGGCCAAACGCTTCTCCCGTTGGGCGTCGCTTGTATGGAGGTACGCTTGGAGGTACGGAGTAGTTCGACGGTGGGCGGCGGTAAGCAAGCCTCGCGGAAGAAAGGACGCCTTGGGCAATTGTTCGCCGATTCGACTCGGCATCGCCGCTGTTCCCGTGCATGTACGACATACGTGCATATGAGAATCCATCTCTCGGTCCTAGATGTGAACATTTGAAGCCGACTTTCGCTCGAGAGAAGAAAGAATCATGTTAAGCACGGCGATAAAGTTATGTTCTATATATCCGCAACGCGCTTGTCAGATCGGCCAGGCGCGAGCATAGAATACCGGCTGACATTTATCATCGACCACTAAACGGCGACGCCTTCCATGATGATACCGGTAACCGACCCCAGAATATGTAAGCAGATATACCGTCATGCTATTTGGCGCACACAACCTCGGACATGACGGGCCCTAGCATCCTGGCCCAAACCCATGGGATTTGGACCTCTGACCCTAGAGCGAGCACGAAAGCGTATATGAGAGAGTTGCTGCATTGAGCCAGTCGAGGAGCCAGGATACAGCATCAATGATTTGCTGCATCGCGACATCGCAATCCTGGCTCCGGAACAAGTCCCGATCAACAACACTGAAAGGAGAGGGCAGAGATATCTGAGATACATATCATCGTATAGTCCACGTATCGGTGGTGTCGAGAGAAGCCAGACCCTCATGACGAGGCACCTGTGGATTTGTCTATTCTGCGAACAGCTTACGAGAACACCTTTGGCGCAGCTCCGCAATCATACGTGTTCTCGTGCGTATGGACCTTGTTTCTCTTGGCGTGAGGGTGGTGATGCAAGCCTCTGGTCTTGAGCATCTTCATGGTCGAGTTCCTAGGAGGGATGCTCGAAAGGTCCGAGCCGTAATGGGCAATCGAAGCAGCAATTGCCTTGGTGTTGGTTAAGAAGGCTTCAAAGTTGAGGTTGGTGTAGTTGTCGCCCGCCTGGTGGTAGTTGGGGTCGTAACTGTGCAAATTGAGTTAGTACCTAATGCTGTTCGTTAACCTAGCAGTAGTAGAGCAAACTCACGCAACACCAGCCTGGCCGCCCCAGAGCAAAGCCTCTTCAGCAGTCTTGAGCTGTTCGGCGCCCGTGAATATGCCACCTGCAGGGATACCAGCGTCCAAAAACGGTCCATAATCCGATCGACCATCAAAGGCAGTCGCCTTGGTAGGAATACCCTGCTCGGCAAACCAATCCTCGAAGAAGTTCTCAATTTCGGCGGAGCCTGGAGGTCCTGTAATGTTGAACGTGTCACCGTCGCCTAAACAATGACAAATCAAGGTCAGAATGGTATCGCAAACATCCCAAGATGCGCTCAAATCATTGCTTTCTTACCATCGTACAAGGCGTACTGGAAGTTTGGCGATGCGACCATGTCGTAATTTAGATAACTGAGAGAAACAGAGCATTAGCAGGTGTCCATTTGTGCAGGTCGATGGCTTTTGCCCTTCGGTCTACTCACAGCTTGATCTTGTCGGCTTCGGCACTTGGCAAGGTTGTAACGTAGTGCTCTGAGCCAAGCAGACCGAATTCTTCTGCAGACCAGAAGCAGAAGCGTATGGCGTTTTTGGTGCTATAGCTCGCAAGCTGGATCGCAGTCTCGAGTATAGCACTAAGGCAAAGGGTATAAGAGTCAGCATGTGTGTCAAAAGGATGTCGGCTCCGAAAGGCTAGGCTGAGTCCAGCTCACTGTGTGAGACAGCGAATCCAGCTGCTGTTACTCGGCGGAGGCATGCCTTGCATGCTTCGACACACTTACATAGTTCCGCTACCGTCGTCGTTGATACCAGGTCCAGCGAAGACGGAGTCGGAGTGAGCTCCGACTGCCACGACATTACTTTTATCGCCTCCAATCGTGTCGGCAATGATATTATATGTTGTTCGGTTCTCGATGACACTGTCTACCTCGAGTTGTCCTTCTACCGCACCGGCCTGGAGTGCTTCCAGGATTGCGGTGCCATTCTCTTGAGAAACGCCGGCAGAGGGAATGTAGTCACCGACTGGGTTTGGTGGTGCTCCAAGAGTGCCTCCACTGACTGGTCCTGGCACGTTGTTGTAGATGATAGCACCTCTGCAAGGTTATGAATTAGCTTCGCTGAACACTATGGCACGCAGTTCGCAATCGGCACTTACACGGCACCTGCGCTGCCAGCCAGGGCCGACTTTGTCCCAAAAGTGCATTCTCCTCTTGAAATCAAAGCGATTGCGCCAGAGACCGCATCTGGATAGTCCGTTTCATTGCAACCAAGATTTTGAACTTCAACGATTGGAGCCGTGATCGTTCCGTCGGTAGATGGCGAATACTGATAGATCGAGGATGGGTATTCTGTCGCTCCGGCGATAAGCGACCCGCTCGCCTGTGAGTAAAGCGCGATGAACTCTTGTCGTTCATAAGTATAGTAGTCCTTTACAGAGTCGAGGTAGCCTTCGATGAATTCCAGTGTGCCATTGTGGCCTGGCGATGAAAAGACGCGGTTGCGATCGGGCGTACTATATGCAACATCTTCCAACTCTTTGGCTTTCTGTGCTAGAGCTGCCTCTTTGATCGATGCTTGGAGCTTTTTCGAATCGACCTTCGGCTTGATAGGATTGTTGTAGCTGTCTTGCCGCGCCTCGATCGGCCCAAAGGTCGCCTCAGTCAGAGCCACGAGGGCAGAATACTTGAAGAACGAAGCAGCGCGAACCATATTGCTACAAATGCTTCGCGTAACCACTACGAACACCAACCTTGATGGGCGAGCAAACGGTACTTAAGGCTGCCATCTCCCTCGTGTAGCATCCAATGCCGCCGTCTTCGTTTCAGAAGCAACCACCCTTTGCAGAGGACCTGCATATCGCCATTAGTCTGCTGCACCTACCTGTTAGCACATAGGTAACACCAGATGTCGTATTGACGATCTGCACTTTTTGCGAAGCTTTTCTGCTATCTGGTTGGGCAATGCCACTCGCACGCGACATGTGGTCCAAGGACTTTCCGTTTTGAAGTTGACCCAGAAAGATGATGTTACGCTGCCAAGTGATAGCTGTGTAGCACAAAGCAAAGCAAGCGTGGCTTGGGAGGCGGAGTTGGCGATGGATAGGGCAGGTCAAGCAAAAGTCTTGTCGCCAAGGGCTTGTCGCATCCACAACATAGTGCAGTATACCGCTCGCCACAGCTGCGAATTCATTTGACTTCATTTGGAGCTGATACCAAGATTCGCATGTCGCCGGTTCGATGAGGAATTGAGATTGGGTGATTCGAACCTATCGTGCTGCTTCGATCGGCTTTGCATTCTGATCAGGACTCCGTCGCTCCGTACGCGAAGAATGAGCGAATCTTCGGACCTGATATAAGTGATACTGCGATTGACAGATGATCAGTTGCCCTCGATAGTTAAGAGGGGAAAGGAGTTGGCACGGTCCCGCCAAGACACTTACCGCACGCCTATTTCATCGGCCGGGCGTCTAAGGAGGAAACAGTACTCAGGATGGGCTATGTAGCGACTTCAGATGTGGTTAATGCGCTGGAGCTCGCTGCATATGTAGCCATGCCTGACACGAAAGGAGCAGATACTGACCTTCGAACCCTCCGCCCGAGCATCTAGCCGTGGACAGATTTGCTTCATCATCGATTCAGCACTATCGTGGATACAGGCCTTGCGATTCCACGATCCTACGATTGAACTCATCTCAGAGCGGAACTACTTGGCGTCGTTATATCCAGCCATGGCGGGAGTAGTCATGCTGCGAATGATGGGAAGATGAAGCAGGTATCTTGAAGAGCAAGGCTACGGACAAAGGCGGGCCAGGTATCTGTGGACAGACACTACATTGGATTCCATGATTGCAACCCTGTGTGGGTACTCGGCGAAAACATGTCGGGGGCCAATAGAGCTGTGCACTCTTAAACTAGTCGTCGATACGGCTTCATTCTCCGAGCAGAAACTGTATACCAGCTGTTTAAGCCTTTGGTGTGCTACACCGCATGTCAAGCCAAGTGATTTGACAATCAGCAACAGTGGAACAAAGGTTGTCCCAGCTCACAAGCGCATATGTGATCTCAGTACTACCCTAAGTGCTCCTCTGTAGCATTGAAAGGATGCAGACATGCTCTTTTGTGACTAAGCAGTCTTTCTACCACAAACTTGCCGACGGTAAAACATGATGCGGACTAATCGAAGTCCGAGTGCTTCGCGAGTTCCCGAATCCTTCGGACTGGATTCATTCTTTATCATTCTTCAGCTTTTATAAGCTTATCACACAAAAGCCCCAGCTGACGTTCCAACTTCAAATCATTTCGTACCTGCCTCCTTGGTCGCGCAAAAATGACACAAGAGATCGTGCTCTACGATATTCCAAGCAAAGGCCCATGCACAAGCTGGTCTGGCAATGCATTAAAGAGTAAGGCAATGACCACAGCGGAAGTAAGCCTCTTCACTGACTGCTCGGCACAGCTCGTATCGCCCTCAACTACAAGAAGATTCCGTACCGAACAGAATGGGTCCCATACATTCGCTTGCAACAGACACTCAAGGACACTGGAGTCAAGCCCAACCCAGAACCCAACTGGTCTGACTACAGCGTCCCGACCGTACGCTTCCCGGATGGCAGAGTGATCATGGATTCAGCAAAAATCGCCCCAGAGCTCGAAAAGATCCAGCCTAATCCACCACTTCACCTCGACCTAAAGTTCCACGAAAAGGTCGGCGAAGCAGCCGGCGCCATGCTCCATCCTCTGGTCGCGTACTTCATGTCTCGAGTTGAGCGAGATGTCATCGTTGAAGAAGACATAGAATGGTACAAAGCGGATCGGACAGCCAGGTTGGGAAAACCCTTGACTGAGTTGGAGAAGGAAAAAGGTACGGGTAGCACGCCGTGGGACGAAGCAAAGCCTGGATTTGAGATCGTCGAGAAGTTGCTGCATGATCATAAGAAGGATGAAGGACCGTTCATTCTTGGATCCGAGCCGACTTATGGTGATATTGTGCTTATTGCTTGGACGAGGATGTTCAAGGTCGTGGGAGATCTTGCTAGGGACGATACTTACGACAAGTTCGTGAATGGCGCGAAGGGACTGAGAGAGCTGTACGAGGCTGGTGAGAAGTGGTGTGAGAGTATTTGAAGTAATGCTTCAATCGACAGGATGATTGTAGAGCTGCGAGTCTGCTTCGTTATGGATACATATGCAGAGCTGTCAGCATAGTCTCGTTAGGCAGTATATGCCCTTAGCTGGCATTATTTATAGCGAGCAGTCCGGCGCGCACTGTAGTTCGTGATGTTCAGCTGCAGAACTATTTGCTCGTCTGGCGCGCTTCACTTGAAATTCGTGGGCCTCACTTGAAGAGGGTGAAGTGACGGAGGTTGACCGCCTGAGGGTTCTAGGCGATTTGAACCTACGCCTGAACAAATCATCAACCAACACACCGCCCATGTTTGAGCCGCCATTCCACCTACACACATACCCAGACTCAGTCTAGCAGTTCTCAGAAGGCTGCAGAGCCCAATCAGGCGACTTTGGATGTGTGATTACATCACTTCCACTCACTGACACCTCACAATTGGAGCCAACGAGGCAGGCGTCGGAACAGAAAACATATGCACACACGGCAGCGAATGGATGCAAAGCCGAAGTGATCAAGGTAATCATTCTACCACGCGTCAGCAAACAGTCTTCTCATAACTAATGCATTCTGCCCGTCAGGCTCGCAGCACATCTGAACGGTACGGTATACTAGGCGTTGGCGTTGGTAGGCTAGAATCATCAGAATTCTGCCGTGCGGCCGTTGACGCTCGCAGTTGAGTCGTATGCTCGCGTGGTCGTGAGAGCGTGAGACGACATACGCCCGTCTGCTCGCCGGCGCACTCATTCTCTCATCACCCAGTCAAAACATCCTCATTTCGGCAGATACCAGGCAAACAGCGCCTCTACCAATTTTCGACCTCTTCCCTCACATCATCATTTTCAGCGCCAAACGTCAACAGCAAGCTTGGCTTGGGAATCCTGGCCTGGACGCAGCAGGCGCCGGCATAGCCTAGCACACTAGAGCGTCATATCGGCTGACTCCGCCTCTCAGAAGCCGCCACCAGGAGGCTACCTGGTGACCCCTCTGGCGCATGGAGAACATCGTTGAAAACTCCCTCGAGCTGGGCAATTACCTTACTGACCGGTACTGGGAGAAAGGCTGGGACAAGTGTAGCAAATTCGTCAACGGAAAGAAAGTCGAATCTGTCTACATACCGTACGACAGGCGCAAAGACGACCACACTGCCCGACAGCCGCGCTCTGCTTCATCATCATCCTCGTCTTCATCGTCCAACCACCGTGTTGCGCATCGGTCAGCACCCGAACCATCGCCACAATCGCAAGGCCGCCCCCTGACTGTGAAGTCACCAGATTCAGGTGGTGGCTTTATTCAGCGAATAGCTCGGCCTGAGCTTACCGGTTTACCTGGCGCAGTTGCGCTTGCTCAGCTTCCCACAGACGTGCGCTCAAGTACTTACCACTCCCGAGAAGAAGGCTCCCGACGTCGACAAGCTGAATTTCTCCCCACTTCTGAACGCGACATTGGCAAAGAGTATACTCGCGACACCAGTACACTGCTGCAAAAAGAGGAGGAATACAGCAAAGAAGTTCGACGCCAGTATCGAGCTGAAACCGACGATCCTCGGCGGCCTGCAGCAGAAGTTCTTCCAGAGAAATATCTCTGGACTCTGGACGAACTAGATCCACCAAACAACAGACAGCTCAGCATAAGAGGACCTTCGACCAAGCGCGAAATCATCCTCAAGGACTCGGCTGTGTCAAGGCGAGATAGCGCCGTGATGGCTTCCGGGTACAACGACAATTATTACGGCAACACGCAATACCAAGGCGAAGGTCGCGCACGCTCAGCGCAGCCGCCAAAGAGTCGATACTATGACGACGATGATAGCGACTACGACGAGCGCAGCGGAAAGAGGTCCAACGGACGGGGACGTGGATGGGACGATCGATATGACGATCGCGACTACGAGCGTGTGGAGGAGGTGACTGAGCGGTACAGAGGCCCTGTAAGTGCAGGACCACTCGTCGTTCGTCCATCAACCACGTGCGAAATTCTGCAGGATATGCGCTGACCATTCTTTAGCCTGTTGACCGCGCTTACGCCACGCAGAGAGGTGATAGCTACCGATCTGGATATGATGGACCATATGGATCTGGTGCAGTAACACAGTATGGTCGCCGATCGGATGGTGCACTCGATCGCACAGGAGACCGCGAGTCGTATGTCAGTCGCCGCTCCAAGTCCCGAGGTCGCAGCGATCGCGATAGATCATACTCGCGATCGAGATCGCGTTCGCGTTCTCGAAGCCGAAGTGGTGAGCGTGAGCGAGGCGAAGGAATTCGTGGTAAGATTGAAGATGCCTTCGACACTTCCGGTCGCGGTCTTGCTACTGGTCTTGCCGGTGCAGTTCTTGGTGGGCTTGCTGGTCGCCAGTTTGGCCAGAGACATCAGCAACGCGACATCCTCATAGGTGCAGTTGTTGGTGGACTGGGTGCAAATCTCGCAGAGAACAAGTACCGCGAGTGGAGAGATGAGAAGAAGGACAGGGAGGAACGATGGGAGCAGAGATACGATGGCCGCAGCAGGAGCAACGTGCGATGATGAGGGTTGCACTTGGGAAGCTGCATAGGAAGGCGTTCACGGAATACTCGAAGACTTTTCACGATACGGATGATGAGGGCATAGCATGACTACAGAGCGAGAGCGAGGGCGAGGGTAAGGTAATTTTTGCGGATTGACGAAACTCAGCGACGAAGACTCAGACTCTTGAATAAGCTTGATGTTCTTGTAGAAAGATTCGACAGAAGCCAATTTGTGTGTTTCAGAAACATCCTCCGCTCATTGCATTCCAAAAACGCGTTCATGTGATACGCGGACCCTTGATCTCGTGGACATCCTTTGAACCTCTGTGTTGCTTACCTGCCACGAACCTATTCATGCTTTGAACTCCCCACGCGAAGTTGCCATCAGTGTATTATTTCATGCACTGCACTCCTTGATAGCGCATTCGGCAAGCTCGGATCGAACGAATATCTAGTATGGCCGCAGCTCATGCGCCAGTACTCCAACGACCTCCCTCACAGAATAGCGGCGAAAGCGGCATCGAGGAAGAAGATGCACTCCTGACCGGCCAGCGAACTGGCAAGACGCCAGCAACAACGAGCACACCGCGCAATGCGAACAGATGGCAGAGATGGCGAGAAATAGGACTGTTCGTGTGGGCGGTGATAGCAACAGCCGTGGTGATCGTGTTAGCTGTGGTATGGCAGCACAACTCACAAACATCGGGCAAACATGATGGGAGTGCAGGAAAGGGAGGAAAGAAGAACCTCATTTTCATGGTCAGCGATGGCATGGGGCCTACATCTCTCACTTTGACGAGGAGTTGGAGACAATACACAGAACAACTGCCTTGGGATAAGACTCTCATTCTTGATGAGCATTTAATTGGGCAGTCGAGGACGAGGAGTTCGAGTTCACTGGTCACGGACAGTGCTGCTGGAGCCACTGCGTTCAGTTGTGGGCAGAAGTCATATAATGGAGCTATCTCTGTGCTTCCCAACTTCGATCCATGTGGCAGTGTCATGGAAGCTGCGAAGAGGATGGGGTATACGACTGGACTGGTTGTCACAACTCGGATAACAGATGCCACGCCTGCGGTGTTTGCCAGCCATGTTAGGAGAAGGGAGATGGAGGATGATATTGCACTGCAGATGATTGGCGAGACACATCCTTTGGGAAGAATGGTGGATCTTATGATCGGAGGCGGAAGGTGTCATTTCTTGCCAAACTCGACTGAAGGAGGATGCAGAGCTGATGAGATCAATGTGATTGATGTCGCGGGAAAGAAGCATGATTGGAACTACATTGGCGAAAGAGGCGACTTTGACAATTTGGGCACTGATGCGAAGTTGCCTCTGCTGGCTCTCTTTGCGCCAACCGATATTCCATATGAAATTGATCGCCGGTATCAGGAGGATGTCTATCCATCGCTGGAGGAGACTGCGAAGAAGGCTTTGGATATCCTAAGCGCAGCGACTCAGGACAAGGACCAAGGTTTTTTCATCATGATCGAGGGTTCAAGAATAGACCATGCCGGTCACGCCAACGACCCAGCAGCACAAGTCCACGAGGTTCTGGCCTACGACCGCGCCATGTCCGCCGTCCTCGACTTCATCGAGAACTCCGATGTCCCGACCCTCATGATCAGCACATCCGACCACGAAACAGGAGGCTTGGCCACAGCCCGTCAACTCCATGAAGAATACCCAGACTACCTCTGGTACCCTTCAGTCCTTGCAAACGCTTCACATTCCGCTGGATACGCTGCTCACGAATACTACCTCCATCAGCAGAAACGAGCGTCAACAGCTCTCATCGAAACAGGAGGCAAAGATGAAGAAACCTACCTCAAATCCCTCATAAAATCCACTCTTGGAATCTATGACACGACGCCAGCCGAACTCTCCTCCCTCATCAACCACGAAGCCCCAGCCTCCTACATCTTCGCCGACATGATCTCGCGTCGAGCACAAACAGGCTGGTCAACCCACGGCCACTCGGGCGCAGATGTCAACATCTACACATCCGACCCCATCGCCGCAAAAGCTCTCCGCGGAAACCATGAAAATATCGAAGTCGGACAGTTCCTTCGAGATTATCTGGATGTGAATGAGGAGATGGAGGAAGTCACGGAGAAACTAAAGAAGCATATGCATAGCGTTGGAGCGGAAACGTTTTTGGGTAGGGTTCCTGAGAAGGAAGAGAGATTGGATGGTCAGGATCATTTGGATGAGTATCATGGTGATCACAAGACGAGGCATAGGAGGTGTAATATTTGTGGGCATTAAGTAAGGCGAGTGTGCAGTGGAAAAAAAATCGCCTCCAGGGAAAGACAAGATGGTTTGTATTGTCTGATTCTGCAACTCGGCTTCACAGAACCTTGTCTCAATCATGGCATTGGAATTGGAATTGGAAGAGGAGTTGGCGGCTGGCATTTCGGTTCGGTTGGTTATGGATACCCTATACTGCATTACTCTTATCATTTAAAACAAGTTCTTCACTACTGGTGCTTCCCTGTTTATTTCCTTAAAACGCTTCTCCACACGATACGTCCGAATCAGAACTTCTACAACTGGCTACTTTTTTCCCACTGCTTTGCGTTCGTTCTCTATGGAGTTGATGCCATGGAGTTCTTTTTGCAGGACATGGACGAGCTCTATTTATTCCGAGATCGGCAAGTTCTGGATAGGGAGGATATGACTGACGCGGCGGGGGTACATGTATGGATGTTTTCATTCGAGGATTGGTCTGGTGTTGAAGTTGAAGGTGGACGGACATGCAGGTAAGCGAGAAACGAGGCACAGGCTACTTTGCTCAATGGGGTCCACCAAGACTTCGACAATGCTGCGAAGCTATACGAGGTCAGGCGGATCTATTGCTTGCCATACCATCACGCCTTGGCCTTCCCAGAGACGGCGATTAATGCCTTGCGCCGCGGTCACACATCATAATTTCCAAGCGATTGCCACGGTCAGCTCTGGATACGCCGCGGGCGTGGAAGAGAATCCGGTAGTATTTGTGGTTGCAAAGACCGCGGATGTTGTAGAATACCTGCCCAGAAAGGGGCAAAATGCGAGATCAACGTCGTAGGTAAAATACCGCGAGGCACGAGCGGCAAGATATTGCGCCACATACTCCGTAATCAGACAACAAGCTCGTAAAGAACTTCAAAGATTTCCAATGCGCTCGAAAGTGACATCCCAGCGAGTTTTCCGCGAAGATGGCGGAAGTACGGAGACTTCAGTCATTGATCGCGACCAGTGTTGATGTTTGAATTCTTTCCAGCTCTCCCTCGAGTCTTGTATATGGACCTTGCGAAGCTGCAGACTCTCTGCTATCGCCGACTTCAGGAAGGTCGCGATCTCGTGGTGTGGTATTGGATCTCGAAATACATCGTCATCGCCTTGCAGTGGTCCAATAATGGTCAGCTCTAGGAGATTGGCTGGCAGACGTTGCCTCAGGGTATTATGATTCGAATGGAAATGACAACCAAACAGAGCAGCTGGAGTCGCGGCCAGGTGTTTCAAGTTCTCCATCTTGTGCAAGCAACCAACTGTGGCATCAATGGCTTCCATCATCGCGATATCGGACGGTCTGGTGTCGCCTTCGAATGGTGGGCACATGTTCTGTCTTGAGTCCAGTCTTACTATTTCCAAGTTGTCTCCTCGACTAGTCAGAAACTCGCCAATAATGCCATAGTGAAGACGATGCTGCTGAGCGGGCCACTGGATATCTAGCACACGGAGGTTCGGGGCACGTAGAAGCAATGCACCAATGGTCGCATTCTCGATAGGACATTCGCGGAGCTCGATTCGCTTGAGGCCCGGCCATGGATCTCGGTGAGTGAAGTGGACATCCATGGGACTCGGTGTAAGCAGCTTCACGAAATGCAGCCTCCAGGCAGAAAACGATTCCAGCTTCGGCATTTCAAGCATCGTCTTGCAGAAAATCACACCAAAGGCGCCTGACTGACGCTCCAGCCGAATGGACAGTTCTCGAACAGATCTGTAGCGCCTATCAGAGTCATTAGACCATCTCCTCCAAACCATATTATCCAGCAAAAACCACAGGGATTGAGCTCGCAAAAGAGCTTGTCTATGCGCTTCCGCGGGCAGACATGGGACAGAAGTTTCGATAGCGTTGATGTGAGGACAGAGGGCCATCAGCATTGTGATGACAACATCTGCTCTACCACTCTCGAGCTCGGAGCCGACCGGTGATCCTAGTCCCACTGGATAGCAAGAGATTCTACGCAGGTCTGTAACATATTGATCGCACTGTGCCTCAAGAGACAAGTATGATCGATCGATACCGTGAGCTCCACGGTCGTCGTCGAATGCGATATGTTCCCACTTGTCAATGACAATTTGCTGTACATATTGGCCAAGTTCAGGGTTCTTCACGAGAGCCTTGACGAAAAGTCTGGCGTTGACCACTCGGAAACCAGGAAACACGAAATACAACATTGGCTTGGTGATGCGATGGAGAGCTTTCGACACCTGGCTGAGAACTGACAAGGTATGCAGATGCTGCTTGAGCTGACAATCATGCTCACTGAGGCGACTAAAGTCTGGCTGTCGCAGCTCGCCAATCTCCTTCGCGGTAGGCAGTCGAAAATGGCCCAGAACAAGCGACAGGATTTCCTCTGGCAGATGGAAGCTTGAAGGCATGGAGGCGGACATGTTGAGGGAAGTATAACTCTTATATATGAAGCCAAAGTCTCAAGACACCGCCCGGTGCATGCTGTTCGAGTTCAAGAGCTCCAGCAGGCCTGATGAACGGATGCGTGGCAGGCTGATACAACTTCCAGAAGAGTAGATACGGTAGCTTTCACACATGCCGGGATCGTAGTGTTGGAAGCTTTCAGCCGGCTGATGGTGCGCTTGTGTTGCTGGATGTACTAATGCAGCCATAATATGCTACATAAGTTAGTAACGTCCTCTACGAGTCATTTTAGGCCGAGGATGTTTTAGGTATTTATTATTATCGACTAGTATATATACGTTAGGGTCGAGTACGTAGAAAAATTAGACTTGTTTCTACTAAGAAAATCGCCTTCTAAAATAAGTCTTACTATCCGTATACCTACGTAATAGTTATAAGCCCGGTTAGTAGCTATCGACCGCTGCCGTAATAACAACGAGAAATCCGACCTTAAAATAGACTTTAACGACGTGTACGGGTACTCCGCGCGAGGAACCTAGCCGACATCGTCTTTAGCCTACGAAATTAGGTGTACCGACTAGTCGAAATATAATAACTAGTACGCTTAAACCAAATTAATCGCAATTCGGGACGAGCTCTAGAAATATATGAGCGACGACTAGAAATTAGCGACCTAGGACGGCTCTTTACTTATAGACGTCGATAAAATACCGGAACTAACGAAACTAAGTTTTCCTACGCCTCTAACACGACCTACTAGGGACGATACTACTATTCTAGAGAACTAGAAGATTAATATATAGTACTACTCTTATAAGGTAAAGGAGTACGACTAGAATTAACGGGAATACGAGAGGTTTATAAGCCGGAAGCGAAACTTTAAGTCGTATATCGACCGAACAATCCCTCTTATATACCTAGAGGATCTAAATCGATAAACTCCGAACGAATTATCGACCTAGTTTAGCTTCGTAAGGGACCGACTCGCCCCTACCTAAGAGGCTCGGAGAATACTTCTATCCGATTAACATAAGAAGCTACTTAGAGGTCTAAAATCCGTAGACATCGAGAAATAGTTCCTAGAATAGGTAGACCTAGAATCTAAGCTTAAGAGGCATAATTACTCCCTCTACGTATACGTAAAGGACGATTTCTACCGTATAATCGAGAATTAGATCGATGTTACGTAAGGAAGGCTTATAGCTAAGCTAATAACTACCCTTACCGAAGCTATTACGGACTATAGGGACTTTATACGACGTAAGCTAGGGAAATTGTCTAAATTTAAAGCATCGTCTATAGAAGTAGTCGAGGAGACCTAAGAGAAACTAGTAAATGCTACTCTTATAAGCCTATTAACCGATAGAGGAAGTAGTAGGTCTCTACTCGACCGCTTATATACCCGTTAGATAGGAAAACTAAGGGATAAAGCCTATCCTAGTCTCGGAGAATATCCTATCGTTAACTATAATAAGCGACTAGACGAGAAAGCAATGACGGCCGACTAGAAAAGGTAGTTTAAGTACTATAAGGAGTTCCTAAAGAAAGATAAGTAGGCATGTAAACGATAAGTAGAGCGATTTAAAGACCTAGTTACAATAATAATCGCCGACGCTACGGGGATAGGAGGGGGAGAGATTAAGCCCTAATAGTCGTATAGGGAAGATAGCTCCTTATTAGCTAGATAACGGTAAACATATTCTACTCGAGCCGTCTCTAATTAAGCTATTATAGTCGAGTTAAGCTAGATCTAGGCTAAATCTTACCTCGTATCGGCCGCTATAAGCGATTATAACCGCTAGCTCTTAGATAGCGGGTCGAATACGTACATTATTAACGATCTAACGCGAGCCCGTTTCGTCCTAAAACGAATCCTATATAACGTTACTATCTTTACGGGAAATATAGAACTAAAGCCCGTAGTTTAGGGCGATGCGGTCCTTACGGTAAATAGCCTAAATAGAACGATCGACCTCGTCCTAAAGGACGTACTATACGTGCTAGGATACTATCTTAATATTATTTTAGTACTATTAATAAGAAAGATCGGTCTTTTCTTAGACGAACGGGACGATATCTAGTAGGATAAGCGAGGAGTAAAGGTTATAAGGATCTAACGGGTCGAGGACTTACCTTTCTTATCGACCCTAGCGACATTAATAGCCCCTAATAGGTAGATTCTAAGATAGCCTCTCGACCGAGACGGCAAGCTAGTCTTAGTAGTAACTACTATAGCTAATTAACTAACGGCAAGCCGTAAGAAGACCTTTACGGCGAGAAGTAAGGCATTACGACCGGTGCGACGACTTATAGGTAAAGACTAGTACCGGGTTCTTAGCTACATCGGGGGTAATAGGATTACGCATTTATAAGATGTAGTCTTAGGAGCTATAATTAAAGGCGATACCGACGTACCTAAGACAAATGAATACGAGATATGTGCCTAAGCTAAAATAATAAGGAAGATCTCCCGTCGGAAAAGGTACTAGATACGAGTCCCTTTACTATTCGGAGATATTATAGTAGATATTATCGAATTTAACTAAGCGTTTAATGGAGATCGATACATGCTTTACGCCTACGATCTAATAACATATATTAACTTCGTATAGACAATAAACTCGATAAGTTAACCTAACATCGTCGAATGCATTTAAGAACTTATCCGTTTCGTTAAGAATATAGGGAGAGAGCTCTATGTGCTATCCGGCGATAATAATCGGTCCTATAGACTAGTATTTAGGTTAACCCTACTCGAAAACGGTATAAGCTAGTATCTAACCGTACCGTACATACCCGCTTAGGACGTAGTAGAACGTCTAGGCGCTCTTATCGTAATTATCGCGAGAGCTATCGCCCTAGAATCCGAACTCCCGGAGGGCCTATAGCTAGAACTAGTCGTCTTAGCGGCATACCTACTTAATAGGATGCTAGCTTAAGCTTTAGGGTATAAATCTCTATACGAGCTTACTATTAGTATACTACCGTCGATCGCTTATATCTATAAGGTAGGGTCGAGAGCGTATACCTTTAAAACTAACTATAAGGACTTACTAAGGCGTAATAAGCTAGATTCGCGTTATTATCTCGGCTACTTAGTAGGATTTAAGGGCTATAACATCTATAGGGTATAGATCCCGTCCCTTCGGAAGGTTATTAGAACGAGAGATGTAATCTTCGACGAGCGAGCTAAATACTAGGGATACTACGATCTCGACCTCGGGCACGCTCTTAGGGAGTAGATTAACCTCTCGGCGGCAATAGAGGCGCTAGCTACACCTAGACATAACTAATTTATAGGATTATTACACCCGATCGAGTATAACTTATTCTAAGATTAGGGGGTAAGGGGCGATCGGGCTTAACTAGAAACCTATAAGTTAGATTAAGCTTAACCTAAAGACTATAAGTTAGTCGATGCCGAGTACCTATACGACCGAGAAGCTAAGATGCACGATCTAAGGGGGGAATTCTCGTTCGAATTCCAATATTAGCGGACGATCTAGGAAGTACTAAGCTATAATCTACAACTAAACGAGTTAAGCTTAACCTTCTAGCCGATCTTTCCTAGTTACTAGCAACCTATGCTACTAATCGGGCTAATATAAGATTAAGACCTCGGTCTAATATATAATCGACCTAACGTACTAGATCTAGAACCTAAGCTACAGCTAAACACGGATAAGCGGTTAAGAATCTTCTAAACCTACTCGGCTCTCCTTACACAAACAATTACTATAACGGAACATTAACTAGTAACTACGAATACCGGTCCGCTTAGCTAGATAAGACTTTATATTCTAGACTTACTACCTAAGCTAGTCCGCTAGAAAGAGATCGAAGGACATCGCTTTAAAATAGAGCTTCTAGTAGCTAGTAACAAGGAATTTAATAAAGGACTCGATACTAGAACATACTATTAGGTCGATGCTATAGAAGCATAAGGATAACGCCTAGTACCTCTTACCTAGGTCTAGAAGTATCGAGGCGATAATACATAATTACTAGTGCTCATTAAAGTAAGGCTATACGCTAGAGGTAATCTCTAAACTATAACCTAGGACACGTACGTAGCTACGCTTTTAATAAAAGCTTTTAGACTAATAATGGCCCTTATAGCGTACTTCGGGTTCGAGACGATTTAGATGGATGTAGTAAATACCTTTCTTAACGCGACCTTACTAAACCCGATCTACCTAAACCCTCTAGACGGGTATAGGAGGCTAGGTAAGCTCCTTAAGTATGTAAAGGCGCTATACGGGTTTAAAGAATCGCCCCGACTTTAGTATAACAACCTAAGAAGTGCCCTTACTAAGATTAGATTGTTTAAGGTAGTAGATTATATGTTTATTCGAGGGCGAGTTATCGTCTTCTTCTACGTAGATAACATCTATATCGCTTATAATCTAGAAGAACGAGACGAAGCCTTCGAAATTAGGGACTAGTTATGTAAGCGCTACGAAATGAAGGTTAAGGGTAATATAAGCTTCTTCTACGGTATATAGATGTTCCGTAATAGGGGAAAACGACGGCTCTAGATTAACCTAGACACTTACATTAAGAAGATCTACTACCGGTACGGCATTACGAAGGCGAGAAGGAAGGTTCGGACCCCCTTACCGGACGGTTTTACTATAGAGAATAACGAATAGGCTACTCCCGCTTAGATTTATACTTTCGGATCGAGAGTAGGGTCGATTATCTACGCAGCATACAAGATTCGAGCTAATATCGCCTATGCTACGTTACTCTTAGCTTAGTACCTAAAGAATCCTTCTAATAAGCATATCGACGTAGCGGATTACTATCTAGAATATCTTCTAGAAACGTCTAATCTCGGCATCTACTTTGGGTCTACCGACGAGGTAGCCTTTAATATTACGTAATAACCGCTAGACTTCTTTAGAGCATTAGATGCATTATTTGTAGACGATAACTATACCCGACGCTTATCTAAGGGGGTATTGTTCTTCTTATTTAGAGGCTTAGTCGACTATAAGGTAGTACGATAGACTATAGTTACGAAGTTAAGCACCGAAGCGGAGCTCTATGCTCTTAGTTACGCCGGGTCTAAGCTTATTTAGTAGGAAAGATTGCTCTAAAATATTAGTCTAGTACTAAACTATCGACCGAAGCTCTTCTATAACAATAAGTAGACCCTAAGGATTATTACCGAAGTATTAGCTCGTCTAGATACTAAAATGAGACACGTCGATATATAATAATGCTAGCTCCGAGAACGATACTAAGACGGAGACCTCTAGGTCGAGTAGCGAGATACTAATAGTATACTAGCCGACGGTCTTATAAAGCTACTAAGCCCGTAACGGTACGAGATCTTTATTCGATAGCTCGGACTATGCTCCCCTAGGCCTAACGGGTCTTCCTAGGGCCTTAACATAAGCCTTTATAATAATATATCTACCTAGATCTAACATCTAGGGCGAGCGAGGTCCTTAAAACACGAGTTACGGGCCTATTACATTTATTTATACGACTATAAACACTTACTTATCGTTTAGTTTACCTATACGTACCTTACCTATAGGGTCTAGGTAGTAGCCGTAGTCGACCTATTAGCTGTTACATAACTTTACCTCGCTTTCGGACGAGAAGGTCCGAGCGCTACGCGGCCCGTAGTAAGCGTACGGCCCGCCTATAACTTTTCGTAAACTTCTACTTAACTTTTACTCTTTTTCTTTCTACCCCTCTACCTAAAACTATCCTTAGAGGGCGACCGCTACTATTATCTCTCCTTATCTACCTATTACTTATTACTAGAACGAGATAGACGCGCCTATAGAAAGCTTAAGTTACGAAGAATTCTCTACTCTAGTATAAGAATAATCGGAAGCTATAGAACTTCTCGACGCGATTACTAGTACTACGGGTAAGCAAAATTAACTAGAAACCGAGCGTTAAGTCGACCCTCTAGCCTAGCGCGTAGAATTAGGCATTAGGCATAAGTTCTAGGAAGTAGTTAACTTCGATAAGAATAACCTACTCTCGCGTAAATTAGCTATAAATAACTCGCGTCTACTCTAACCGGGCGAGAGCGCGGCTATAAAGATGCTATTAGGAGCGCTTAAGGAAGAGAAGAAGAGAATATTAGGCGAGAAAACATAGGCTACCGCCCCGAAAGAGTTACTCGAAGACGAGAACGAGAGTGAGAGGGTAAAGAAGGCGATTCGTAGAGCTAAAGAAAAGTACCTTAAGGGTATCCGTAAAGCCCGTAACGCCGTAGTAACTAGAGTTTAGGGCGATATAGGACCTCTACCTCCGCCGTAGAATAAGAAGACGGGTAGGCTATTAACCTAAAATACGCTAAAGAAGACGACGCCGAAGAAGTAGACTAGTAATCGCCTAGTTACTACGCTAGACTCTAGGGCCTTAGAATAAGACATTTAGGACGAGAGTAATACTAAGCGTAAGGGATCTCGCTTAGAAGCTTAGGTTACCGCTAATAAGAGATACTTAGGAGGTACTCGTTAGGCTAAGAGCATCCTAGTACGGATAAAGGGAAATGCCGAGAAGATCGTAAATAGCGATATACTACGCGCCTAGAAGGGTAACTCATCTAATTAGAACGAGGCTCTTATAACGTTAGAGAAGAATATATAGCTAGCCTATAAGAAGTAGTTATAGCGTAACGTAAAGGGTAAAGATAAGGGCGAGATTAATTAGGAGGATCTTACCGGCCGTCTCGACGAGAACATAATAGCGAGAGAAGTTTAACACGTTAAGAACGTATTCTACAACTACCTAATAGACGGCTCTTAGGACGAGTTAATAAAGAAGAACGCTAATCTATAAGCGACTATCGACTAACTTACGTTTCGAAACGATATATTAACTACTTAGCTCTAGAGCATTACTACTTCGCCGACGTAGCTCTAGAATATTACCGTATCGCTAACCGTTAGTACTAGTCGAGGCCGATTCGGAGGTAAGACTATTCTAGGGTTTAGGGGCAAGATACTCCCGGGAATAAATGTTTAGAACGATCCTCGCCCTATAGCTATTCTAGCCGCCTCGTACTACGACTTCGGTACTAGGTAGCGCGCATAGGACGAGACATTACTAGGAGACCGGCCCTATATCTAAAACTAGCGTTC